>OMKK01067506.1:0-12842 GCA_900302305.1 Polymixia japonica
CCGCTTCCTTCCGTTGAGCACGAAAAGGTTTGAACCTGTGAATTGTCGCTTACGGCTATAATCTTTCTTTATATGCGTCTCTCCTGTCTGTCTCTTGCTCTCTTTCTTCTTCTCTATTTCTGTCTCATGCTGTCTCTCTCTCTCTCTCTGTCTGTCTCATGCTGTCTCTCTCTCTCTCTCTCTCTGTCTCTGTCTCATGCTGTCTCTCTCTCTCTCTCTCTCTATCTCTCTTTCTGTGTCTCATGCTCTATCTCTCTTTCTGTGTCTCATGCTGTCTCTCTCGCTCTTTCTGTGTCTAATGCTCTCTCTCTTCTCCAGGAGCTGGAGGTTGGTCTCCTCTGAGCTCAGACCGGTACCAATGGTTGGAGGCTGACCTGGGGAGTCGGACCCAAATCACTGCTGTGGCTACACAGGGCCGCTACGGCAGCTCTGATTGGCTGACGGCCTACCTGTTGACGTTCAGCGACACGGGACACAACTGGAGGCAGTACCGGCAGGAAGACGGCATTGGGGTGAGTCTGCTGTAATAAATACAGTAACAAACAATACAGCAAACAGTACAGCTAGAAATACATGAATACAAGTACAACAGCATATTTTTAAGAGCAGTTCAAGGATAGGTGATCTGAAGCAAACAGTTTAGGGATTAGATGAACAGCAGTAGAATGTAATTGCACAAAGGTGAGAAACAGCACGATAATTAATATATGCTCATCACTAAGAAATCTGAGGAGTAGGTTCGTAAAATTAACACAACAGACTGTGCCAAAAGTTCAAGGATAAGTATCTGAGTCTAGCACAGTGCATATTACAGTAATATGACTCTCAGCTTAGGACCTGACCACAGATACCCTCACATCTGTGAGCAGAACATTGTATACATTTAGAATTTAACATGCAGCTTTGGAGTTAAAAACAACTCATAATCAAGATTCAAGTTCATTGAAGTTAAAATATTTCCATCAGCATTTAATCCAGTATCGAGTCTCAGAATATTATTTTTCTTAATAATAACTCTGCCAATAGGGTAATTGGCAAGTGACAGTATCTTTACATATTATAGATCACTCTACTTGTTTCATCAATGTGTCTATTGGTGAATGTCGGTCGTTCTTAAATTTGATGCGTATGCCCAGACACCCAGTACAAGTTGTGTTGACTGAGCGCTTCCTTTGCAAATGATAGAAAGCACTGCCACTGCAAAAATGCCACTAAAGAAGGTGCTCTTTTAAAAAAGGGGGGTTTGAAAATGTCATTTTATTAACTAGGGTGAATGATTTTTGGGGGGAATTTGTTTGTAAGCACAATTTAAGACCAAATCTGTATGAGTCTTGAATTAATTAATGTGTCAACAGTCAACAGTATCAACGTCATGTGTTCTGTCAATGTGTCCTTGAGCAAGACATTGAGAACAGTTATGTTCTCTTCCTGTTTATTCATATTAAAGGTCTCATATTTTACTCAAGTTAATATAGGTCTCTGAGGTCCTCTTTTTTTTTTTGCTGAAAATACTACTCAGATTATGCATTCTAGCATGCCTCTGTTTCACCCTCTGTTTCAGTCCTGTTCTCGATGGGCTGTTTCTGTGTCTGTAGCTTTAAATGCAAATGAGCTGTTGCTCCCCACGCCCCACTCTGGAACTGGTGAGCGTTTACCCCCCATGAAAAGAACCAATATGGCACAGAAACGCAGGAGTTCAACTGTACATGTTTGATCCGGAATCTGATCCAGAACAAGGAGAGGCTCCTGTAGAAGTTCAAACATTGCAAATGCAATAGGGCATTTCTGAATGGTTAGTTAACAATTTTCTTTTTTTTTTACACTTAGTCGATGTTGGTAAGGTGGCTAACATGTAGCTAGGTAATATTAAATCAATTTGATGCTTTGAAGGCACAACAATTGACTTAATGAATATTAAGTTAGAAAGTACATTTGCCTGATTTAACGTGGCTTCTGATATAAACCATGCAATCTTGCTTTACATTACTTCAGTGGGCATGGCATTACAATGGTCACACAACACCATTAATGGCATAACACACCCTAAAATATAGTTGAACAATGCCCCAAATTCAGAACGTAATTGTATTTGAGTATATAGCCAAGTTTTGATCAGCAGATACTGTGCATATTAAACATGAATTTACATGAAACATTTTACAGATACTGTAAAGCATTTATTGTCATCAGTCATCAATAGTTGCACTATTTTCATTGTAATATAGGGCAGGCAGGTAGAGTCTTGAAGTACAGTAAAGAGAAAATCAAACATAATTGCAGAAAGTGTACACATGTTCACAAGTTCTATACAAAACTATCAGAGTAGAGGTTGACGGCATACTACGGTACACCACCCTACTGCTCCGCTGGAGGGACATGCCGCTCCTTCAGGTATTCAACTGCTCCTACCAGTATAGAGGGCAGAAACTGAATAACTATCTGCTGCCTGGGCCAACTTTGGGAGCCTCACTTCTGGGAGTCCTGCTATGCTTCTGAGAGCATGCAGTGGCAGTCAGTGGAGACATCAGAGGCATGTTCCATCAGGTTCGCCTCCTCCCAGGAGATTGTGCCCTGCTCAGATTTGTTTGGTGAGATATCGGTCAAGAAGAGCCTCCTGCGGTGTATGAGTGGCAGGTGTGGAACCGTTTGGAACAACATGTAGCCCCTGCTGTGCCATGTTTGCCTTACAGTGCCATGTCACCGATAACAGCCAACCAGATGAAGTGAGGATCTCGGTTGAGAAATGCTTTTATGTGGATAACTGCCTCCAGAGTGTCGCACATCAGGTCTGCTGACGTGAAGGTGAAGGAGAGAGTCCACACCAGGCCAGTTGCTAGGCTGGTTGTCCTCTCTGCACTTCCTTCTGGAGAAGATGGGGACAATTCTACTACTGCAACCTCATCCCAACCTTAGAACTTTGCTGCCTTTATTGATGATCAAATGTATTACATACATTTGGGGGCGGCTGTAGAAAAGGCCCCAAAGTTACTAGTTAGAGTGACCATTGCCCACATGGGGCTTCTATGTCTGATGTGCTGTTGGGTATCTGTTTATTCAGTGCTGGTAATTCCATAGGGTGAGTCAACCCATGTGATGGGTTGATCCATCCTTATACTGTAGATCCATCCTTGAGCTTCAGTTTTGAAGCAAATCCTGCTTTGTACTGGCCCTCATTCAGAAAGCAGTCTGAAGTAAAATGGTTTGCGCACACATACAACAGTTTTCCAGTCGTTGTGGGGACATTTCCATCAAAAAATAAAGTGAATCCAATGGGTCTTCACTTCCTCCGATGATGGGAGGACATTAAGACTGTTGTGTTGGTTCTTGCAGCAAACAACAGAATAATTTGCATGTTTTGGTCTTGCCTTTGACATCTTTGTGTTACCAGCATTAGTGAGGAAACAACAATGGTGGACAGTGAGGTGGATTCAGTAGGGTTTTAGTGGACGGGGACCGTTGGCCTGCTGAAGGGCTGGAGGAGGTGCTATGTTAAACAGATCCCTTCATGACATATCATAAAGGGAGCCAGATCTAAACAGAGTGTTTGCACACACATTTACTGAAAGATGGAGCAGGAAAAAAGAGAAAGGATGGTCTTTTCTCATAGTTTGGTGGTCTCTTAACCTGAATTGTCCTTAGAAACTGTTTGGAAAAGGGCAGATGCTTTCAAAAAATACTTGGCAGGTGATTGGATGAACCATCTGTCCATCACCCACAGGCTAACCCATGCCTGTAGCTGCCAGTAGTTGCTCATAGGATGCTGATTGGTCCAAACCAGCTGTGGTTTGGCCACAATCACTTTAACTTGAAGCCTGACAAGATGGATTCTCGTGATTGTGATTGTCGCAGTGAACTCATGATCTCACAAATCCAGCTGCCTCGCAAGATAAGGGGTCTCTAGACACACCGGGGACACATATTTATGTTGACAAGACACGAAAAAGTGCATTTTGCATAATATGTAACCTTTCACTTTGGGTAACAACAGCCAAAACTGTCAATGTAAATGAGAAAAAACAAGATGGCAGAGTGAGACCTTTTGATGCAGTAGTGCAGCTGACCCTAACCCTAGGGAGAAATTCACATCTGTCATACTTTTCTCTGTGTCTGTAACCCTGTGTGCTTTCTTTTTCTAGCATTTCCTTTAGAAAGTGGTTGTTGCGTCAACCGCCAAAAAGTGCTTCTTCTCTTTCAGTAAAGGGACCAAATACAAGAAGGGCACAATGGCCACTTTCCTTCACTGCAAAACAAATATCAATTCCAACAACTTGTTGAACCTAGTATTAAGTCATCAAATCTTATTTTTCTGAAAACGAATGAAAACGTGCAAATGGGGTGAGAAAAAAGTGGAATTATCTCACCCCCTTGGCAAAAATGCCTTAAGGCAAAATAAGATTTTTAGACTGAGTACGAGACTAGAGGACTTTTCATTTTTTACAGTTTAAACAAACCAGTATATGTCAGGATGACAGGAGGCATAGTTGGGTTGTGGTAAGGATAGTATTAGTCAAGCTGTAGGGCTTCAGAGGAGCTCTGCTAGATGTGACTCCTGATAGAATAGCACACCACTCTTGTTCCAGCAGCTGCCTTGAGAAAAGCTTTGGATTTGATGGTATTCTCAGAACGAGGGGGCACTGAGAGTCTTTGCTAAGATTATTTTTTCAGAAAACTAGGGAACATCCCCCAGCTTAAAAACATGTCGATTTGACACTCAACAAGAACCGTGATAAATCCAGATCAACTTTCAGAGTGTGACTGAGCTCCATATATTAGTCAGGCCAGCTTAGTGTGTCTGTTGGAGAGAAGTGACTGCAGAACACCTGTATCAGTCACTGCTTCTCACGGACCTCGAAGGCGGAGGAGGAGGAGGGGCTGACTTCTGCTCTCGCTTTTCCCTGTTTTTCACTCTCCTCTTCCTCTCTTTGCGTCCTCTTATTACACTTTCTTCAACTTCTATTCCTCCTTCTCTCTCTCTCGCTCTCTCCCTGACAGAAGGCTTGTCAGAGGCTAGTCATATTTCAAAAGATGCTCTCCAAGTAAATGAGACGCCACTCTCTCTCTCTCTCTCTCTCTCTCTCTCTCTCTCTCTCTCTCTCTCTCTCTCTCTCTCTCCTCAGCCTCCTCAGCAGGAAACAGAGTCATTTGTTGAGCTTAACGCTCGGCTGCCCAGCCCGCTCAGCCCTTCAAAGCGCTGAGGACGGCACTGAGATCACAATTATGCAGCACCGGGGAAGCCAATTTCACTCACATAGTCCACAGTGTCGCACACTCCTTGCACGCACATACACACACGCACTGTCACGCGGACACCTCGTCATGCACACACTGGCCCGCCTAAGCGTTTACATTTGAGCACAATTACTCACACATGCACACCCACACACACAACGCACCCACACACACAACACACACAAACGCAGTGTCTTTTTTACAGATGTTAATGTGACCTGCCCTGCGTTATTTGTCAACCAGAGGATCCCGCTGGTTTCCTGCAGGCAGCTGATTGGGGAAATAGAAGCCATTAGTCTTATAAGAGAGGCTATGGATGGAGACAGGATAGGAGCCAGGGCTATTGATCACTGGAAACACACACACACACACACACAGGGAGAGGGAAAGCGAGAGAGGCAGCGCAAGCTCTGTGAGTTTGAAATTGCAGAAAGGCTTTCTCGGGATCAAGGTTAATTAATGATGCTTTTTTCCTCCACACTCCTCCAATCTGTTTACTAAAGTATGGAAAATGTAAAAACTTAAACCGGCATTTAATCTCGCTCTTTTGAGGAACCACTCATCAACATGGTTCTGTCTGTATAGCATGGTCTTTGTCAAGGGAAAGTTCAAAGCCAGCAGCTTTTAGCCTTGAAGAGTGCAGTGTGACTTGAGTGAGAATTGAAAAGGGAATATATTCACTTGGTGGCGAGCTTGATTATATGCATCGAGACACACAATAGACTATGTGGTTGTCTGCTGTTCCACAGGAACAAAACATGTTGAGGTGTTGTAAAGCAGAAATAGCCATGCCCTCACAGCTGTAACCTCCAGTAAAACAAACATGGATAGTTAGGTAGATGGGCAGATAGATAGATAGATAGATAGATAGATAGATAGATAGATAGATAGATAGATAGATAGATAGATAGATAGATAGATGAATGACTAGATGGGTAGATACATGGATGTATTGATGGATAGATAGGTAGATAAATGGATTTATAGGATAGATGGATAGATGGATGGATGGATGGATGGCTGGATGGATGGACAAGCAGCTAGCTAACATATGGTTCTGTGTTTATCCAGGTCTTTCCAGGTAACAGTAATGCAGACAGTGTGGTCCAGTACAAGCTCCAGCAGCCAGTGGTAGCTCGCTATCTGCGCCTGGTCCCTCTGGACTGGAATCCCAGCGGGCGGATCGGACTCAGGCTGGAGACTTATGGATGTCCTTATAGTAAGTCCCCTCTGAATACATAACTGTAGTAGCTCACGACCCTCAGACACAGTGATGCCTAATCGTGACCCCCGTTGCAGGTGTAAGTATGCATAAGGCTGAACCAAATTACACCAAATGATACCATTTGAATTTCTATTTTTGGGCTTTTCATAACAAAAAGGTACTTATGAAAATGAAAAACCTGCTTAAAAATGTATGTGTAATACCACAAAAATGTAAAATGTAAAAATGTGTATATTAGAAACCTCTGGAAACAGTGTGAAATTGTTAAAAAAGTATGTATGATATCAAACATGAGTGTGATATTAAGCATCCACCAAAGTTTGAATGAAAAAACAAACAAACAAACAAAAAAAGATGAAACACTGCTCAAAAACAGCTGAATTCAGTGATCAGACCAGTCAGGACTGCCTGGACATGTCCAAGACTCTCAGCTATCTACATCTCTCAGCTATCACACAACAAAAATACACAGTGGCGCAAGTGGGGGAAATCGTGGGTTGTTCAGTCATATGTGTAACCTACCGACGCTGACTTTGAAGCTTGAGACAGAAATGTCACCACCAGATAACTCGTGTTCTCGGGCTTCGCAGGTGGCGATGGAATGGTGGGCTTCAAGATACACGGCTACAGCTAAGGTTCGCTGTTAGTCATGGGTAGTATTAACTAGTGTGACACAGCTAACGTTTTCCGAGATACGTAACATACGTAACGTGCTAAACTGTAACAGGGCTAGCTAACAGACGAAGCAGATCTGCTTAGATTCTGCGCAGATCGGCCGATATAACATCTACAAGGTTTGTAATAGGACAAAAAGGAAACCATGATATAAAGTTCAGCCGATCTGCGTAGAATCTGCCTTACTGGAACATGACCATTGTATTGCTATTGATCTGCGTGTAGCACTAATGTTATAACTAAATGTTACAGCTTGACAATGTAGCTATGCACATGCCCCTAGTAAGAATCATGACAGAGACATCGTCATTACATCATTACATAGACACCAACTAGACTGTACATCTGGATTCCTAGAATGCATTTGGAAAGAGCACTGGGCTATGCTGGCTAGGCTTTCGCTCAGACTTGAAGAGACCGATCATGCCGGAACACATAGTTTTGACAAATGCTGCGTGGGAGGGACAAGCAACTTCAGCCTTGAGAATTCATTCAGAGAATTCGGTTCCAGGTCCCGCGGACAGTTTATTATCTGCTCATTTCTGCTATGCTCTTCCGTCACACCATCTAACCTACTGAGATAGTCCGAGCCCTCACAAGGTAAACATTTTCTTCCCATGTTAACCAATTTAGTTCTTCAAAACGGTTACCTTTTTTGTTCTTCAATAACAATACAACATGTATTTGTATACTACCCCATTGACACCATTATTTCTTACCACAGACCTGTAGTAGCTCCCTCTGTGTTCAGACCCACTTTATTATCATTCCTTGGCTGCCTTCAGCTCACCCCACCACCACTGATACATTCAAATGTGCCTTTTAAATATAAGATGACTTCCCAAAAAGAGTTTTATTTTAAATGATTTTATTACTAACAATGATTTTGACTTTAAAGGTCCTTACACACCAGGCACGACGCGAATAAACGTTGGGAAATTTGCGAATAATTACCCTTAGATCACAGAATCATGGCAAAGCCAGGATGAAGTAGCCCGTTTAATTGAAACCACTCCTCCAAACTTCCTATACTTTCATCAGCTTAGGCAAACCGGTCATGGTGGTGGAGTAGCAGCTATTCATAAGGCTCATTTGAATTGCTCTCCCATTTCTGTTGGTATCTTTTCCTCATTTGAATCCCTCACATACTTAATTCACACCAAATTCCTAATAGTATGTGTTCTAGTATACAGACTCCCTAAATCAAATAACTTAATAGAGTTTTCAGAACTGCATTCATGTATTATACCGAAATATGACAGAATTCTTATTATGGGAGATTTTAACATCCATTTGTGCTCTTTTAACGTTACCCAAACCATAAATGGTCCTACCCATCTGAAAGGTCATACTCTTGACTTGGTTTTGTCCCACGGTCCTGATATCAACAGTACGTTAATTGGTGATGTACCTGTTACTGACCACAAGTATATGACTATATTTGACTTAAGTCTTCCTACTGTGGCAACAGGGCAATGTAAACGCATACACTCTCACATTTTTAACTCTACCTCTGCCATAAGATTTTCTGAAGCCTTTATCTCCTCTGGACCCTGTACTGTATCACAGCTTCAGACAGACAAATCGGTCAACAATTTCAATAATACCTGCTTATCCATTATTGATTCTGTTGCCCCAGTGAGGGTTAGAAAAACTGATAAACCTTCAATGCCCTGGATTAATGAGAACATTCATGCTCTAAAAAGAACATTTAGAAAGGCTGAGCGTAAGTGGAAGCTTCCAAAACTGCAGGTCCACCATGACATTTTAAAATATCTTATGACTATTTTTAATATAGAGGTTAGGAGAGGAGATTTTTTCTCAGCACTGATTGCCAAGAACCGTCATAATTCCAGAGTCTTGTTCAGTGTAATTAACTCTGTTACAAACGCCCCTCCTCTCACCTTCATTGAGCCCTCCTCTGAAAAATGTGAAGAATTTCTTAATTTATTCAATAACAAGGTTGTCAACATAGAAAGCAGATGAACCCATCCTCTCGTAATATAGATGATACTATTCAAAATACTGTTTCTGTAGAGGGTTTTGGGACTATCACATCCCACACCTTAATGGAGACATTCCATACCTTAATTAGGGGGAAATCCTCAACCTGTAGCCATGGTATTGTGCCCACTATATTCCTTAAAGAAGTCATGGAATCAGTCTATCTCAGCTATCCCGGCACAGTTCCCTCTTACATGCTATGATCTAGCCCCTCCTCAAGAAACCAAATCTGGACCCCCCCTATCCTTAATAATTATAGGCCAATTTTCAGGCTACTATTTTTAGCTAAGGTCTTGGAAAAAGTTGTTTTTAACCAACAGATTGATTTTTTGAGTACAAACAGCCTTTTTGAAAAATTTCTCAAAATCTCGTTGTAGAACACTTCATAGCACTGAAACAGCTCTCCTTAAAGTATCAAATGACTTGCTTTTAGCTGCTGATGCAGGAGAACCATCTGTTTTAGTTGTTTTAGACCTTAATGCTGCCTTTGACACTGTCGGTCATCATTTTATTGCATCGTCTTAAACACTGGGCTGGTGTAATTGGCTCAGCTCTTGATTGGATCTCTTCTTACCTCCGTGAAATAACTGGGGTTCCCCAAGGTTCAATTCTGGGTCCAATTATTTTTATAATTATTCCCACCGGGGTCGCTGTTGGCACCGTGCTCAGGTGAGTTATCTCCCTGCCTTTCTGTGTGGAGTTTGCATGTTCTTCCCGTGCTCACATGGGTCTCCTCCAACATGGACCCCACCTAAAAGAACATTATCCTGTTCGGTCCCCGACCAAGACTCGGAGGAGGAAGGACAACGAGGATGGGATAAATGCAGAGGACATATTTCTCGGCCACCATTCCATGTGTGTGTGTGCATGCCTGGCCCCTCCCTGCATGTGTGGTACGCTGTTGACAAATAAAGACTCACTAGAGTCCCTTTAATCTTATTCTAATCTTAAATCAAAGGCATCTTGGCTTGCTCTCTGCAAATGTCACACCTGCTTGTAGAAATTTAGGAGTCATGTTTGACTGCAATATGAGCTTGGACAAACATGTTAGGAAAGTTGTTCAGATTTGCTTTCTGCAGTTGCGGAAATTATTATTATATTAATTGAGACTTGATCCATGCTTTTATCTAATCTCAACTTGACTATTGTAATTCTCTGTTCACATGGCTCAGCCACCAAAGCTTACACAAACTTCAACTCATTGAAAATGCAGCAGCCAGGCTACTAATAAAAACCAAGAAATGGGATCACATTACACCGATTTTATTCACTGTCTGCCTAATAGTTTTAGAATTGATTTTAAGATCCTATTGAAAAGTTTTAAGGCTCGGCTAGGTCTGGCCCCAAACTATATCTCTTAAGGATATAGTTTAGGCCGCCTAAATTGGTATCATCTTTTAAATCTCTTCTAAAAACCAAAACAAACCAAAACTACCCAAAACAACACAAACATGTGCCAATCATGCCAGTGTGGATAGCCAAAACAACGCAAAGAGTACCCTAAACATCCCAGTACAGCTATCCAAAACCCAAAAGTACCAAAGTTTGCCATGACAACAGCTATACTGTATATCAAGATATCTGACTATCTAACTACCAAGACCATCATATTCTAGCAAAATAATCAAAATATTAAAATAATTGTTTTTATGTGCAGCAAAGACAGAAGGTTTTAAACAAAATAAATTGTCTCTCTGCTCTGGCAATAGGAAGAGACATATTATATTAAACATAAGCAAATCTGTATGTATTCGTTACAACCTTGTGACTTGGTTTTACCATGTTTGGCGACGTGAAATGCCACTTCTTACATTTAATAATGTGTTATAATGATTCAATGGGGAATTACAAGCTTATTCTTTGTAAATTATGTTTATGCTAGTGCTCCAACAAAAACACAAAGACTATAGTGTCTGATTTTTTTGCCTTGAAAATGAATGAATAATATAAAAGACATGCTTTTGCCATGTATGATGGTCTACTAACACAGTGACACAACCACGCTCCAAAGTGCCACTTGGCAGTTGTTTTGGTTACTTTTGGATTGTTTTGTGTATCTGTACTGTGTTGTTTCTGGTACTTTTGGGATGTTTTGGGTACTTTTGGGTTGTTTGGGGTGATTAGTATGACCCGAGGAAGGGTAGATCATTATATCTGGACATCGGAAAGTAATTATTTACATACTTTGTATATGCATATTGTATGTCCACAAGACCCAAATTAACCTAATTAGAGGTAAATCCTGCATATATGTTCCCTGGGGCCTTTTTAAAGCCTGCAATTAGAACTACAATGACTTCTTTTGATGATACAGACAGCACCTATTCATTATTAATGTACATCAACAGATGTGTGATATTCTATCAAACAATAAAATTAAGCACATATCACGCTAAAAACTTATTTTTTAAGATCTGGAGTTGCTGTTATAAGATAATAAGTGGTTTCAGTGTGCTCTGTTTGTGCTTTTGTGGCCCAGTTCATCAGAAAGCCCTCAGTATGAGAGGAATTAGCAGGCAACCTGGATACCATTCAGAAAATATATCACCAGACACTAGATATGTTTTGGTGACTGATTTAATGGCTGTATCTGTGTGTGAGGGGTACAAAGGCCAGTCTGCCTCATTTTTAACAGTTTAATGAGAAAGGCTTTCTCTGTCAGAATAAATTAACTGTCTCAGCTAATTTACAAGCATTTCAGGAATTTGGGTGCACAATAAACCAGTCTCAGTTGCTCCTTTTTGTAAGATTGTGTATTATGTCTAAAATACTGCAGTTATTATATTTAACTAAACCTTTGCACATTTCTGCGATCAAACTTTATTCCAAGACCTTTCAGTAAATGAGGCTCCAGGCCCTGAATGTGTGCTGTTTGCCTGAAATCGTAACATTCTGACTATACAGTACATCTGTGTTGTTTGACTCTAGACATAAGCTATGACTATGAAATGTGTTTTTTTATTCTAGAGCTAAACTCTGACTGTGTCTGTGTTGTTTAACTTTAGAGAAAAGTCACAACTATGCATAGTAAATATCTGACAGTAGAGTCCGGTTTTGACCATATACATTTATTTATTAGGGGTAAAGTTGAGTCAATTAAGTGCTGATTATACATATGTGTTTTTGACTCTACAGTGAAGTTCTAACTCCTATAAGTTGGTGTTGTTTGACCCTAGAGTAAAGTTCTCACTACATGTCTCTGTGTTGTTTCTCAGCCTCTGATGTGATGAGCTTGGATGGCAGCAGCAGTCTGTTCTACAGGGTGGGTCCCAGGCCCAGTCAGCGGTCCAGGGAGACCATCTCTCTGAAGTTTAAGACACTGTGCAACTCTGGGACGCTGCTCCATGCAGAGGGACAGAGAGAACACAACCTTAGCCTGGAGTTAGAGAAGGGACAGCTGTTGCTCCGACTCCAACAAGGTACTCAATGGCGTTCCCAAAACATACACACACACATACTCTTAGCATGACACTGAGGTCAGAGGTCAGATGTCACCATTTTATACATTTGCAGCAACCTTATCACACACACACAGATGGTTGATATCCCTTTTGTCAAAAGGTCATCTCTGTAAGAAGTATCCCAAACAAGATCTATAATAATATACTGTATGTCCCTTTAACATTTTTCATTTATTTATCTTTTATCTTTTAACTTTTCTGGTCCTGTCAGGGAAAATGTCAATCATATGTAGTCAAACTACAATGAA
>OMKK01067510.1:0-10081 GCA_900302305.1 Polymixia japonica
TTCCAACGGTACCTGAATGCATCACCAGCGCTGACTGCAACATACCAAAATGGCGGCGAAAGACGAGAGAAATTCGTCTGTAAATGTATTCCTCACGTCCCAGATCGAAAATATGCAGAAAATAAACCGTTCGCTCGATCTAAAGTCTGTAAAAAAACAATTAATTCTACGCCTCTTACTACTTTCGGCAAGCTTTGAATGAATTAAAACTACCCCGGTTTCGCGTGTCAACAAACCCGTGATTCCGTGATGATCATGAACTTCGCTCTTAGTCTCGTCTTTTTTACATGAAGCCGTTTCCTCGTGTTTATGTGTGAAATGCAGCCAAGCCTTGGAGCGCTTCTTTCTTTCAGACATTCTGTTCCTTTTCTCTCCAATTACGTCATGCGTTTGGATTCGCTGAGCCAGGCATCGATAAGAGGAACCGGTTCTGAAAGAGGGATTCCATTCCATGGAATCTAAACTTTTCTTATCGATGGACCCGGAGAACCGGCTATCGATTAACATCCCTAGTCATGTCCCGGTTCGGTCGGTCTGAACGCGAGTGTGAGCTCTTCCTCAAATGTTTCAGTTTAAATGTGTCACAGTGTTCTCCTTCCCCCTCGTTTCCAGCGCCGCCCAGTTACTCAGCTACCCGGGGAAGAACAAGATCCCCCTCAACTATCACATTGTGGAGGTGGGGGTTGTTTTTGTGTCGAAGACGAATGACTGAAGGATTCAAAGTTGGCTCCAGCATCGGGGGGGGGAAATGAATACCTCTGCTCCTCTTTCCCTCAGGTGATCTTCGGAGAACTTTTTCAGCTGCCCATGCCGCCCCACATAGACGTCATGTACACCACACTGCTCATCGAGCTCTGCAAGCTGCAGCCAGGATCGCTGCCCCAAGTTGTATCCTTGCCTACTGGTATCACTGGCGGTGCCCGTTAACACCAGTTCACTTTTATCCTACTTAATTTTTACGTCAATCCTGAAGATTTCTGTATGTTTAAAATTACCTGATTTGGAGGATTTCCACTCAGTACCCTTGAGCAAGGCACTTAGCCACCAACAGCTTCATTGTAGCTGCTCAGTGGCCAGCAGCAGAAGAAGACTGTGGTTGTACTGGGCACCTCCCAGTTGTGAATGTTTTTAACGAAATAAATGTTAAGCAGGTGTGTTTTGATAAGGGATTTATAGGGATGACAGGAATTAAGGGTTGGACAGATTACGCTTGACTGTTTTAATCGACTTGGAGATCAGATTGAAAATTCTCCACGATAAATGAGAGTTCACCTTAACCGCGGTCTGTTAGTTGGCCCAAGCCACGGAGATGCTGTACATGAGACTGGACACCATGAACACCACCTGTATAGACAGGTACGACGTCAGCTCCTCCCACCTTTACTAACCAATAGAGAGAGCTTCTGTCCATGTGTTCTAACGCTGCGATCTGGTCTCTTGTGACATTTCCAGACTTATCAACTGGTTTTCTCATCATTTGAGCAACTTCCAGTTTCGGTGGAGCTGGGATGACTGGTGAGTAAACAAGCTGGGTGACGTGTTATTGTTACTATACAATAGTGGAAAAGGAGAGTAGAATACTTGGAACAATGAAGACCTGTGCAGCAGAACGTGTTGATGTCCATGCGTCTCTTTCCACAGGTCTGACTGCTTGACCCTGGATGCAGAGAAACCCAAACCCAAGTTTGTCAAGGAGGTGCTGGAGAAGAGTATGAGGTACTGAGGGCTTAGAAGATCATCCTTTATTCACACTAGTTCGCTTGTTTTCGCTCTCTTTCTCTTTCTCTCTCTCTCTCTCTCTCTCTCTCTCTCTCTCTCTCTCTCTCTCTCTCTCTCTCGGTCATGTGACAGCTTTTTGAAGCAGTGTAGGCAGGTAATATTAGATGGGATTCAAATATGGTAAAATAATTTAAAAGAAATAGTTACTAGCCACTTTGGTAACCAACCATCATTTGGTGGTCAATTTTTATTAAAAACAAATCTAGTAACATGGTAAAATAGTAAAACTAAATTTGATCTTGAACTAGTTAGAAACTTTTTCACACTTGACATTTTTCTGTTTTGACAAATATGAGCAATGTGGATTTTTTTCTTTTGTTTTTTTTTCCAGATATATTGAACTGAATAATTGAATTTGCGACATGCTTGTCCCTTCCTTCCTTAAGTTTTCGAATGTTTCTCCTTGTTGAGTTGAGGCTGAGTTGAGGCTGAGTTGAGGTTGAATTGAGTCCGTCTCTCCCCTGCAGGCTGTCGTACCACCAGAGGATAGTGGACATCGTCCCTCCCAGCTTCTCAGCCCTCATCCCAGCTGAGCCCATCTTCTATTACAAATACACAGAGGAGAACAGTGGTACGCATACCATTCATTCCAAGTGTATAATATGACAGTCTTCTTCCACCGTTGCCTCAGGAGCGTGTACTGACTTATGTATTCTAATGCTACGTGTGTCTTGTTGAAGGGTATTGTTATGTATTCTATGAGACTGCACTAATCTGTCATGTCACTATAGAGTGTAAGCCCTCAGGGCAACACTTAGTAATATGCTGCAAAGCAAACTGACACTAGAGGAAATATGATCTTCCCACTAGAGGGTGCTTGTGTTCACCTGTTAAACACTGAAACGAGTGTTGTTGTGTCGTCACAACAGGTTTCATAGGGCTGTCAAAACTTTTTAAATTAGAAATAAACAAGTAATTTTTTTTTCACCCAGAAAAGCAATACTTTTAATCGGCATATTTATACGGTTTTTGTGAATGTCTTATTTATGTTTAAATGTTTGGTTAAGTTACACAAACGCAACATCTTACAAAGAAGCGAAAGCATCACAAATATATCAATATATTAAAAAACAAGTAAACATACAGATATTGTTGTACAGTACCAGTTCCTTCCTGTTCAGCCGTTTGGGTGTACCTCATCCACATGTTGACTTAACATGAACCGTTTGATCTTTCATATAAGACCCAAAATGTCTCCCCCCCCCTGTACAGCTTCGTTGCCAGGCTACCAAGTGGGCATCACCGTTGGCAACGCTATCAAGAACAGAGCCTCCAACGAGGAGATCATGACCATTCTCAAGGATGTGCCAAACCCCAACCAGGAAGATGATGATGGTTAGTTGTCTTTGGTTATTTTACAGTTTGTTCGTTTTTTGGTGGTGTTAGATTTTGTTGCCCTTTAACAGCAAACAGTACCAACTGCTGTGTTTTTAAGGTCAAAGGTCATGACTAGGGTTTAGATTCAATACCAACAAAAAATGTATTCATAAGTCACATGATGTAGTATTGCACTTTTGAAATGATTATTTTTTATTATTGTCATTATCTACTCACTCTCATGTCAGTTGAAGCTCTGAAGTTTGTATGTCTGTATAACACACAGCGAGTCTCAACTTCCTCTCAAACAGTTGAAGTGAACGGTGAGCTCCTTAGAGTTTCCAAAAAGTCCAAAAAATTATCATAAAATTACTCCAAACTGCCCATGAAGCCAAGTGTTCCAAGTGTGCAGCTTTGCTAGTTAACTTGCTGTGTGTTATATGGACATACAAACTTCACCAGAGCTTCAACTGACATGAGGGTGAGTAAAAACTATTCCTTTAAACTCTTTGTACTCACTTGTGTACTGTGGCATCTCTCTGCATCTCCCTCTCTGCTCTCTGCTGGTCTGCCCTCCCTCTGTTCTCTGTTTCTGTCTCTGTCTTCCTCCAGACGAGGGGGAGAGCTTCAACCCTCTGAAGATCGAGGTGTTCCTGCAGACCTTGCTTCATCTGGCTGCCAAGTCCTTCAGCCACTCCTTCAGTGCCCTAGCCAAGTGAGTATCTCATCCTGCCCCGTCAAACTACCGAAGGATCGAAAAGCTTCAAAATGGTGGATTCTTGTAACGCAATCTCGATGTTTCTCCTTCCTTCCTGGGGATTTGTCCCGAGGAGGTTTCCTTTTGGCAAATCAGGAGGCATGCATACATGTGCAGAGAAAATGTTTTACTCTATTGCATATCGAAGTCTCTCCACAAAGAAAATGATCAAAAGAAGTTAATCATTTTAGAACCAATATCCATCGACAACCAGCCCTAATTAAGAGCACTAAGTCATCGCGTGTCACGCTGGCTGAGCTCGACGCTGTCGGAGAGCCGGCGTTGTGCGAGACATGAAAGTGACGGCCTTCGCCCCCCCTGGGTTAAGGCTTAACGGACAGCTTTGATGTGATTAACAGGTGAAAACCACCGTCACCTCTTCGCTCAGTTAGACGGGATTTACCAAACGGCAAAAAAAAAATGTTACTGCGTGAACCGCTGTACGGTTATTTCACTGGCGAGGTTTATCTTGGGAACGGAGAATGTTTTTGCGAGTTCTCACGAAACCGGGAGGTTGACCGTTCCTGAGCCGTGCTGCACAATTCTGATATAGATTTTCTCATAAGATGAAATAGGACCTTATTAATCCTGTTGGCGTTGAGCCACAGATCTTGTACAGATCATGTACTTGCACCTAATACTGAGTTAGAAGGGTGTTGCAGAGTCAGAATTCCTTGTATGAAGTGCTAAGTACCCCTGGTGTGTGTGTGTGTGTGTGTGTGTGTTCCACGTCTGCCTGCTCCAGGTTTCATGAGATACTGAAGACTCTGACAGACAGTGATGAGGGGAAGCTGCACATCCTCAGGGTGGTCTACGAGGTCTGGAGGAACCATCCACAGGTAAAATAAGACCAACATCTCTACGGACACACGGTACCTGACCAGGGTTTTTTCATTCATCTATCATTCTCCTTTTTTTTTTTCCTCTTTCCCTCCTTTCTTCATATCTTTCTTTATCTCTCCAGCTTTCTTGTCCATCTCAGATATAAGTGGAAATTGTCTAACACAATAGTTTACAAAGTGCTTTACAGTCGAGACAGAGAGACAAGGTTACACAAGGACAGCAGCAGCAACAGAAAAAGAAAAAATCAATGCATTTGTTTCTTCTGAGCCACAGCCTAAAGTCAATGTTAATCGCTACTGACATGTTCTCACAGTCATTCTGCTGTTGGTTCTTCTCATCAGTGGCAGTTTGGGTATTGGAGTCCAAAGTCCCTGTAGTCAGCTCCACCAATCAGAAGTGATGTAGCCCTACCATCCACCCTGTAGTCAGCTCCACCAATCAGAAGTGATGTAGCCCTACCATCCACCCTGTAGTCAGCTCCACCAATCAGAAGTGATGTAACATTAACATCAAGCCTGTCATCACCTCCACCAATCAGAATTCACTTGACAGTCAATCCCAGCAAAATACAGTGACTCTTGGTCTACTGTTTGATCTTAACAAATTGATTATTTAATTGAGACAAACATGAAAAAAAATCCAGATAGGATCAAAACTAAATATTACAGCCACGTTTTACGTCCATGGATTACCTCACTGATTCATGTTTTTACCGGCATTAGTTTTGCGTTAGTGTGTGTCGGGTCTGGCCACTACTGTGACTCTCCTACACTTGGTACACAGATTTATCTTACTTATCTTATTTTGCTATTTGATATACTTTTTTTTAATCTATACCTACTACGTAGTTGATGCTTGCCATGTCTTAAGAATTCCTTTGAACTTGAACTTGAGCTGCCACAAAACTATCTGTGTATAAACGGGCTCCTGATTAGGACTTAGCTGACATGAAACCGTGTCGTGTTCCAGATGATCGCGGTGTTGGTGGACAAGTTGATCCGGACGCAGATAGTGGACTGTGCTGCCGTGGCCAACTGGCTCTTCTCTCAGGACATGGCGCACGAGTTCACCAGGTGGGACACCAGAACACAGTGGGAAGATCTTGTACAGATCATGTACTTGCACCTAATACTGAGTTAGAAGGGTGTTGCAGAGTCAGAATTCCTTGTATGAAGTACTAAGTACCCCTGGTGTGTGTGTGTGTGTGTGTGTGTGTGTGTGTGTGTGTGTGTGTGTGGGGGAAGATCACGCTTGTTTTAGAAAATGGACACGCTGCGTTTACATGTTGTGATGCAGTGCATTGACTGAGTATCTTAGAAGAAGAGAGTCTTGTGATCTTTAAATCGTGTGGTTAAAAAGTGAGTTTTGACTAAGCCGGTGTGTTTTTAGGTTTTACATTTGGGAGATCCTCCACTCCACCATCCGTAAGATGAACAAACACGTCCAGAAGATCCAGAAGGAGCTGGAAGAGGCCAAGGAAAAGCTGGAGAAACAGCAGCACAAGAGGGTAGACTTTTAAAAATGGATTGAAGTAATGTTTGTCCTCCTGTGTTTCCTCTGTACACCACCTCCCTCTCTGTGTTTCTACTGTTGTTAAAAATAAAGAAGCAAATCTAAGGGGAGTTAACTATCCACCCGTCTGGGGAAAAATGCTGTTTTTACGTTTCCAAGATCTCCACAAATTCCTATAACGCAAGCAGTGTATTGCACTGCACTGTATTGCGCTGTACTGCACTGTATTGTAGGGCTGTAGACACAGGAGTTTATCTGCACTGTAGGCCGCCTCAACAGAAACGACGTTTGCTGGAGGAAGAAGGTCTATAGGCAGAAATCTGACGGATAAGCTGCACACAACAGACTGAAAAGACAGTTTTGGGTCTCAATAAGAAGCACTTTCTTTAACTGTGTGCCCACCTGGGGCTTAAACACTTTCACTTCCTGGTGTGGTGTGTGTGTGGTGTAGGGCCTGGTTGGTTGTATTACTTGGTTACAATAGGAAGCTGCCTGTTACCACAAAGTATAAACCTCTGATTTCATCTTGTTTTGCAGCTGTAGCTAAAAATAATCAACACAGTCAAATCTGTAGCTCTCATGTTTTTGATGTTCGTTCTCTGTTTTCTTGTGCGTTCAGGCGTTTGTAAAAATCACTTCCTGAATAAATTTGACTGAACATATGATGGGTTATATTAACCAGGGGGTTTGTGTACCGACAGAGGGACAGCGGGGACGACGAGGACATGGAGAAGAACAGCGAGGATGAGGAGGGTCAGCTAGAGGAGCAGATCGAGAGGCTCCAGGAGAAGGTGGAGTCGGCCCAGAGCGAACAGAAGAACCTCTTCCTCGTCATCTTCCAGGTACCAGCGGCTTCTTCTCTTGTCCAGAGACTTTACAACAGGAAGCTGGGTCAGCAGCTGGAGCCTAAATGTTTTTATAAATTGGACCAGTAACCGGAAGGTCACAGAGACTGTCCTGGGAATTGAAGGAGGAAGTGAATCAGAAACCCTCCCTCAACCTCCAACCATGTGTCCTTGAGCAAGGCATTTTACAACTCAGTGGCCGACAGAGCAATGTGGGTTTACTGGGCAGCCCCTGGGTGTACTGGGCAGCTCCTGGGTGTACTGGGCAGCTCCTGGGTGTACTGGGCAGCCCCTGGGTGTACAGGGCAGCTCCTGCTTCATAAAAGGATATGAATATATGAAAGTATGAATGTGAAAATTAAGACATTTCATTAAAACAGTCCATGAGTTAATGATACTAAAATAAATGATGAATAAATAATACAATCAATGAGCAAGCAACTAAAATGGAAATGATCAAAAACAATTTCTAAATAAAAATGTATGTATGATAGTAGATATTGACAGTATTTATATTTCTTTGAACTGGCAGATTGATCTAACATTTTATTCTAACTAGTAGTGAAGGGTGCAGACTCCCTAACTGTGTGTGTTGTTGCCCCCGGCAGCGTTTCATCATGATGCTGACAGAGCATCTGGTGCGCTGTGAGACGGGCAGCGTGGACATCAGCACACCCTGGTACAAGAACTGCATCGAGAGACTGCAGCAGATCTTCCTCATGGTAAAACACACAGCAGCAGAACACACCGAACACACCGCCCTGCCTCTCTGTCGGTAACACAACACACACACACACACTCTCTTCATCCTTCTCTGCTCGGACAGACGGACAACAGTTGTCTTACCATCTAACTGTTTGTATGCAAATTGTGGTGGATGGAATTAGACATGCTGAATGGAAACAGCGAATTTGGATAAAATGTCCTCAATATCGCAAACAAACAAGGTCAAAACCTCGTATATGTCTGGACCGTGTGTGGCTAATGTGTGAAACTGTGGCCAAAAGCCTTGTTGCTAGAGGGCTTTTAATTTGAAACAGATACATCGGCCAATGGGGAAACTCCAACACTCGTCCGACCAATCGTGTAGCTTCATCACTCAGTCAGTGAGTCAGTCAGTCAGTCAGTCAGTGAGTCAGTCAATTTAATCAATTCAACCCAGGTGATGAAACGCGCCTGATTCACATTTTATTTATTGCGACATTTCAACAGTTTGATTAAAATTATCTCGACATTTGGATGGAAACGTAACTATTGTGCTCATCCCTTTATGTTTCTCTCTATAAATACACACACACACACTCCACGCTCTCATAATTTAATTTTCCTTGTAGGTAATTTAATTATTTTATTGTGTCTCGTTCCCCCTTCTTGAGTTTTGACGTAATTTTGTCAGTGTTCGTCCTTTGTGTTTTATTTCAGTGTTAACAATGCTAACATCATTTGTTCAGATAAAATAAAGTAAGATAGCAGAGCAGTCGATGACACTGTCCTAAACCAACGCCTCCCAATACAAACTGCTCCCCTCAGGTAGACGCTGCAGGGTTCCAATTAAATACAGGAAACGACGCCTGAATAGCTATAAAAACTCTTTGATCCTTCTAGCAGTGAATCTCCTGAACTCAGGACATCAGGAGGGTGTGAAATGAGGGTATTGAGTATTTGAATGCTCTTTATGTCTGTTACTGCGCTATAACCGTAACTATACACTGTAACTATAACCTTTTTATGTGGCTTTTATATGTCCAAGATAAATAAATGAATAGTGGACACACGTGGATGGATATCGCAGTTCATCTATTTATTGGTTGTATGGGTTGGTTCTTTGATTGGTTGGTTGGTTGATTGATTGGTTGGTGATCCCTCCCCTCTCTGTACAGCACCATGTGACCATCCAGCAGTACATGGGAACCCTGGAGAACCTGCTCTTCACTGCTGAGCTGGACCACCACATCCTGGCCGTCTACCAGCAGTTCTGTGCCCTGCAGCTCTGAGCTCTCTCTCTCTCTCTCTCTCTCTCCTTCTCTCTCTCCTGCTCTGTCTCTCTCTCTCCCTCTGTCTCTCTCTCTCCTGCTCTATCTCTCTCTCTCTCCCTCTGTCTCTCTCTCCCTCTGTCTCTCTCTCGCACAGACACACAGACGGAATTGGAATAATTGTGTGCTTGTATACATAGTCTATACACTAAACACACTTCCAACCACACACACACACACACACACACACACACAGACAGAATTGGAGTGTGTGCTCGTATACATATAGTCTATACACCAAGCATACTTCCAGCCATACACACACACACACACACACATACAAACCAACCAGCTCTTGCATCAAGAATCTCTTCATTTCATGTTATTTTATTTTTTTATCTACTGTGTGTCTGGGTACCATTCAAAGTGTTAACCTATATGACTGTACTGAGGACATGTTGAAACACAGAATACAAACAGATCCTCGTTTCTTTGCTGTAGTGTTTTAGTTTTTTTTTTTGCTTTGTTTTATTTCCGTTCATTTTCTACCATGTGATGCTCGTAGTCTAACGAATGGGTCTTTTAAAATGTATTTTGTCCGCTAGTCTAAACCAAGCTGAAAAACGGAGAATAGGAAAAGACTTCAGGTTTGCTCTGATTGATTGTGAATCCAGAGAGCGCTCTACTTTTTTATGTATTTTATGTGAAATTGGGAATTGATTAAAACTCCGTAGAGTCTTAATCTGCCTTCCTTGTCTGTATTCAATCACCTCCTCTCTGAGCACCTCCTCGCTGAACAGCTCCTCACTGAACACGTCCTCTCTGAGCTCCTCACTGAACACCTCCTCTCTGAACACCTCCTCTCTGAAACACCTCACTGAACACCTCCTCTCTGATTACCTCTCTGAACACCTCCTCTCTGATCAGCTCCTCTCTGAACACCTCCTCTCTGATCAGCTCCTCTCTGAATACCTCCTCTCTGAACACCTCACTGATCACCTCCTCTCTGATTACCTCTCTGAACACCTCACTGATCACCTCTCTGAACACCTCCT
>OMKK01067520.1:0-10309 GCA_900302305.1 Polymixia japonica
AGTGAGGGAGAGAGAGGGTCAGAGAGAGAGTGAGGGAGAGAGAGGGTCAGAGAGAGAGAGTGAGGGAGAGAGAGGGTCAGAGAGAGAGAGAGGGAGAGAGAGAGAGTGAGGGAGAGAGAGGGTCAGAGAGAGAGAGTGAGGGAGAGAGAGGGTCAGAGAGAGAGAGTGAGGGAGAGAGAGGGTCAGAGAGAGAGGAGGGAGAGAGAGGAGAGAGAGAGGGAGAGAGAGGGTCAGAGAGAGAGTGAGGGAGAGAGAGGGTCAGAGAGAGAGGAGGAGCTGTGCAACATCATTCCTGGCAGTGCATTGCATCACAGCAGCTTATCACCCAGTTCTCACCTTTAACACCTGTCACCCCGACACACCTGCCAGCCAATAGAAGCACGGCATGTCAGCACTATGCAGGTAGATGGAATAGAAGGGTTTTTAAGCAAGCCTATTATAAAAATGGTTCTCAAAATTAATAATGTCATAAATTACATATTTCAGGTCAAAACACACATCATATTGAAAAAGGCGACGTCCTGGCCATGTTAGGCTTGAAAACATAACATATTATCTGAATAAATCATTCTTATTTGTTCCCATTTCTCACCTACAAATTAGGATGTTTTGACCCTGTTGATTTATTTTAAAATAAGAGAAATAAATGTTTTGAATGTGCCCCTTGAAGGTTAATCCTTACTGATAAGGTAACATTTCTGTTTAGATTATCATAGTGTTGTATACAGAGTATTGACCTGATATATTGCCATGTTAACAAGCTTTTTCATTTACGTGCGTTATTTCTATGCATTGCTAATCAAATTATACTCATCTAATTTTATAATTTCAGCTGGTTAGTTGAGAATGCATCAATATAATTGTTTCCTTAATTACAATTAATTGGATTTCTGCGAGCAAGAGTGTCAAAAATGGAAATGTGTGCTTTTGTAAAGCTTAGTGGTGGTTTATGTTGCACCCAGAGCATCAGTCTGTGGACCTTCCATCACACTCCCCTTTCATTTTGGATGTATTTCAGCTATGTCTATTTTCCATAATCTAAAGAAATGAAGTTCTGTTTTTAAATGTAAATGCAGACACACACACACACACACACATACACACACACACACACATACATACATATATACACACTATGTATAATGCTTTGGTGTCAGTCTAAACCTGTTGCTTCCATGGTTTGTATCTTGGTCTCATGCTCTGGCTCACCTCACGCATGGCCTTTGGCTTCATATCCACTATTCTTGTGCCTTGTTTAAACTACTGTAAATGGTGAATGTTGTAAAGTACAGATGGGGCTGAAAAAAACAAAACCTAATCATACTGACATACATTTAAAGGTATTAGTCGACAAAGTATTAAAGATTATAATATTGAATAGGCTGCAGAGCTTCTCTAGTGCTAAACAGCTATGTTTGGTAACGCCAGGGCAGCTTTGTGGTATATTGTATCTATAATTATGGACATTTTGGATGTTTTCTGTACAGTAGAATTTGCAAATGTATATGCAGCCTTTTGGAAATAAATGTACAGTTAAAAGATCTTTACTTGTTCAGACTAGTTGTTTTGCACCGTGATAAATTCAGTCTGCGTGGAACTAACACCAGTATTAATGCTTTGATTTCCACCTCGGCCACTAATGTTAAAAATGAGCGTTATTCTGCTGCTGTAAATCAGTTAAAATGAAAACATCTATCATATGTTATCATTTTAGATACAGTAGATGTACTTCCTGTTCTCTGAAGACCAACACTGCTTCTATATAATGTTTAACATAATGTTACTTTTATTTGGGCCTGGATCTTGTGGTATTTCTCTGATCTCACCACAATAACACAGGCTTTAGTCAGCCGCTCCTTGCAAAGTACTTAGGAAGTAAGCTAGCCAGCCCTCCTTCAATAAACAGAATACCTGAAGATAGAGTACACACTAATACACACTAATACACACTAATACACACCAGTTATGTGGTAAGAGGTGAGTTGGCCCATTGGGAAGTGAGTAGTGTCATTAATTCCCAGGACTACCTGTGGCATGCTATCTTTTGATGGTTTTACATTTTACATTTTGACATTTCACTGACTCTCTTATCCAGAGCAACTTACAGCAATTTAGCCCAAGATTACATACATTGTATAAATGATATTTTATTCTTGGAGATAGGTGGTGGCAAGGGAAGAGTTGTTGCTTCCTATTTGTTATTTGTTGAAATCCCCAAACTGGTAACAATATACGAGTAGGAATTAATATTAACCTTCGCTTAACACATCTTGACAACCCTTGAGCAAGGCACTTAACCTCAGCAACAAGCAGTTGGGGTTCAGTAGTCCTTACTTACTAACTTCTTCCCTAAGCTATTGCTGTAGATAAAAATGTGTTTGGCTAAAATAAACCGGTTAAATGAAATACTTTATGAATGAGAGTGTTTTTAATAAAACAATACTGTAAATCATTACACATATGATGACGTGTCATGTGAGTCATGTTGCTTCAGGATATATATATATACCATAAACAAGGTAATCATTACATTTAGCAAGTCCATGTCATGTGAGTCACGACGGTTAATCTTTGAGAGGAAGTCTAGCACATGATGACGACAGAGGACAGTAACATTGTGTGGCTACTGACAAAGAGTTTTCATATTTAAAAGTTTGCTTTTTATATATTTGTACCCCATGTGAAATAAGACCCTCCCGCACAAACAACAAATGCACAACTACACTCAAAAAACCCTACAGAAGAGGGAAAAATGTATTTTTGTATCAGTGGAATTCATCTTGAAGTCTATGCAACAGATGAGCAGGAACATGCAGTTGTCTTGGCTGCAAACATTACTGCTTATCTAGAAAGAAGTAGCTCGGGGAGTTGAGTCTCCTCCCTTGAGTGTGTCGCCTTATCGCAAAATACACCAGTTCCAGAAGCATAACCCACATAGTAGTAATCATGGTGGAAAAGTATGAGTGGCCAAGTCACAGAGTCTCTCAAACGGACGATGCTTGAAAAAAATATAAATGTAATGTTCTAAAATTTAACATTTAAAGTAAGATATGGATGAGATGAGATGAACAGTAGGCATATACTGCATATACTATATAGTCATGGTGAAGTTATTTAATCTTTATTTCTCAGTATACAGTAGTACTGCAGTTCATGAAACGGTCAGTCAGCTAAAAGGTGAACTTAGTCAAAGATATAATATCCAGGGCTGACAGACAAGATGTTCACTCAAATGTTCACACGGTGTTTAGATGTTCACTCAAACTAAGATTTTACATCAAAATTGTGAAGTAACTTTTGCTTCAGCTTGATATATTTAGTTAGAACAACAACCACCAGACTGCAGCTGAGGGGTTACCGTTACCAGGGTTACTGTAAACTGTTAAAGTGCACTATCAATGCGACATTCCACACATCCTCTCAAAGATGCTCTGTCTAACACCCCCACTCCTTCCTGGTTAACAGCATATCTTGGTCTTGCAGACAACGGTTCTCTAGATAATGTTAAACGGGTAAACACAGGAGAATAATGTTAGGCAGAATGAAGATGATGAGTGACTTCACGCCATTTGTGATAAAAGACTTTGTTCAGTGGCCTGGCTTCCATTATGGGGTCTATCAGGAAGAAGGAACTGCTCAAGACTGTTTTTCAGTGTAGCCTATGACAATAATAAGACCTTACACAATTTTCTTATTTATCTTGAAATAAATTACATTTTAGGCATTTACCTAAAGCAACAGTAGAATAAGCTTCAATTCCTAGATCACTAAAATTACAACCAACCAATAGTAATAACAATCAAAGCCGTAACTCCCTGAATATATTTCTGTGAGCGTAGATGTAAGAGCGAAGCGTTGGAAAAATAAATGAAATGAAACGTAAGGAATGAGATAGAAGCTGTTTTGGGGAGCAGTGTGAGTGAGTACAGGAGATGGGATATGATTCAGTATGGAGAAGGTGTTTTGAGGCTTCTTGAAAAGATGAGTTTTGCACCTCCAACAGAACAGGAGGAGACTCTGCCTATTCTGAATGAAGACAGAAAGTCAGGAGGGAGAAAAGTTGAGACCATGTGAAGCAAATACCAGGCCAGCACTGGAAAAGAAGAGCTTAGCGAGTAGAGGCACGGCGGTTCAGGGTTGCACCATGGCTTAAAAACATGGAAACCTTAATGGCCTTGTATGCCAACACCAGGGTTTTAAATTGAAATTAAAATTGAATAGCCAAAGGCAGCCAGTGAATTTGAAGAGTTGAATTTGTAGACATTAGTCCAGATGTGAGATGACTAAAGCTTGAACAAGAATCTCAGCAGAATCCCTGATGAGGAAGGGTCTGATCTGGCCAATGTTGTGAGGTATAAACCTGCAGGATGAAGTGTGCCTGCAGCACAACCATCAGCTTTATAATCACACTATGATTCTTCAGGGCACAAGTCACCATGGTCGTGCCAATACTGATGGAGAGCTCTAGTAAAGGGCAGGATTTTCCAGGGAAAAAGATCCACTCAGTCTTGACGTTGTGTTTCCAGCGGTTGCCACACATCCAGCTGGAGATGTCAGCAAGCCAAGCAGAGATGTGCCCCCTTAATCTGAGTGTCAGAGGCTGAAAGAAGAGAGTCGTATATTGTTGACAAAACAATGTTAGGAGAGGTAGTGGGTTGTAATAACAGGGTGGAGCAAACTAGTGTAGAGCGAAAAGAGGAGAGAGCCCAGGACTCAGACCTGGGTGGAGAGGGTGTGAACACAGTTCTCCTCCATGATACCTGACCGACAGGAAGGCAAACCATGAGGTAGCAGACCCAAAGATGCCAAGGCTAACAAGGCTACCCAGCAGCAGCTGGTAGTTGACTGTATCAGGCAGTGAATAATATAAGAGGATGAGGACCTGAGAGGGAGAAGCAGCTCTAACAGAGTAGAGTCCTTCAGTGACAGCAAGGAGCACAGTCAAGAGGCCAGGAGGTATAGTAGGTGTGCTGGTTAGAGGAGGAGGCAGGAAGTGACTTGGGGAAGGTCTACAGGATAGTGGGAAGAGGGAGCCTTGGATTATTTGTCAACCTTCTTCTTCAAGTAGGTGACATAGATGGAGAGGGAAGAGCTGAGTAAAGGAGAAAGGGAGAAGGATTTAGTAGAGACTGAAGCAGAGAGGTAGCAGATAAGAAAAGACAAGACAGTCTTGTTCCACTTTATGTCATGTTATGGGCAGGTGGGGACAGACTGGCAGGTGTAGAAGACAGGAGTCAGGCAGGGCCGAAAGAGCATGACTGAGCAGATGGACATGTGGAGGTGTTAATAGGGAGACTAGGGAATAAAATAAAGATATAAAGAGGGGTTACACAGAGGCTAGTAGTGGAAGACCAAGTCTAGTCTGTTGACAGCTTTGTGAGTTGGGGAAATGCAGAAAAGATGAGCTCAAAATAGAACAGAATAACAGAATTTTACAACAAGAAACAGTAGAATTGGACTTATGAGTAATAGTCTTCCTTCCCTCAACAACTACCATCAATGAGCTCTTGAGCAAGGCACTTATCTCCCCATGTGCTCCAGTGGAGCTGCTCAGTGGCCAACAGTAGAAGACTGTTGCTGTACCTGGGCAACTCCAAGGTGTGGCTGTGTCCAGATGATGAATCTATAGCTTTGGCAGGTGCTGAAAAAGTGTATATGTGCAGGACACAGAATGAATGTAGAAAAAACATCCGGTGGTATTTTTTCAGCTGGACTGCAGTTTCAAATAAATCAAATGTAAGAGTTTTTAGCTATGTCTTTTCAATACATCACTTAGATGCATTTTGCTTGTAACTTGTGCTGGCTTGGGTAAGGTCGTTTGGCACTGTCATGTAAAAGGCCCCCCTTTGTCCTCCATTACTGTGGGCTGTTACAGATGGAGGAGCCAAGTTTTGTTTGGGTTCAATGTTTGTGAAGACACGCAGGGGGCGTGGTCACGTCCAGGGGGCGTGGCTTCCATGTGACGCGGCTGTCTTCAGATCAGACACCTGAGACGAGGAAGCGCGCGAGCCTCTTATTTTACACTGGAATTAAGATTATTACAGATTTTCAAGTCTGCAGATTCTCTCTTAAAGCATCAACAACACACAACATGGTAAGTGTTACTTTTTTTCCTCACGAAAGCCGTAGAGCTAAATATTGATATTAAAACATAGTTGAAACATAGTTGACGTAGTTCCTAAACCAACAGTAGTTATAATCCAACCCTCCTCACTCCGATTAAAGTTGATATTCATCCAGTCAAAGTATTTAATTATCTTTCATTTCGACAACTGACTCGGAGATTTTCACTTTAATCAAAGAATTCCAGTTTAATTCGTGACGTGTGTCTCAATACAGACTGAACTTCTCATACTGAGACAAACTGAGGTGCGACATTCCCATGTGGACTAGATGTTACTGACAGGATGTGTTTTCTAAGAACCAGAGTTAGATGACAGAGTTAGATTAGTTAGTCTGTGAAAACTCACAGCAGCAGGTCTAAAGGAAAGATAAATGATAATACTATATAATACTGTTGGAATAATGTGATAATCTCATGTCAACTGTTTTCCTCATGCTGCTTTTTTATCCCGATGCTCGAGGGTTGGACAGAAAATTGTTAATTGTTAAATTATATAAATGAAAGAAAAAGGTGATTTATGTGTGCGCGCACGTGTGCGTGTTAGGGAGAGGCTCGAGATCATTGTGTGCGTGTGCGCGCATGGCGCAGTGTTTTAAAGCAGGTCAACAGGTGAGTTTAAGGTTATTAAGTAATACTGGGTGTGTTGGGTGTGACTCACCCCATGATGCCTTATTTGGTTCTTCCTAGTCCTTGTTAATCCAAACTGGCCCAGGCCTGTAGATGTTGGGCCCATTCTGTGTGTTGTGCTGTGCAAGTGGCACTGTATGACTGAATCTTTATTCTTTCCTTATAAACCTGTTTATGACAAGATGTATTCTCACATCAATGCCAACTCTCCTGCCTTTTTATGTTTTTAACTCATGCCCATTTTATTTTACGGAAGTGAAAATACCTACATTTGTAATTGGACACACTGTACAAAGTCGGTGTCCATTTTACTGGGTTTCTCATTCTTCCTGTACTAGACTATTTTGAGTGAGCTTGAGTTCATGTCTAGTGGAAATCCCCGTATTCCTGTTATCATTCACTGTCTGAACTCAAATCGAAACGTTATGTAGAATGTGGCCTGATCAGAGATGAATGTCATTGGTCCAGGCATAACACCAGGAATGTCATGGTGCTTCCACCCATTAGCCATACCTGCCAAACCAGGAAGCGGGTATTCCCTGTAAACAATTTCCTGTAAATTTGCAGTTTCTTTTTACTCATTACTGAAACACGCAATACTGCCTCGCAAAGTGGAACCCTCTGGCATGTTTGTCAAATGTATTTATTTGGAAGTATGAATAATGGAACATGGAAATAAGCAAGAGTTGTTGTTTTGTTAAAGAGCCTTCAAGACTATTTTTTAAATAAAACAAAGAAACAAAAAAACAAGATGAAAGTGTACTTATTTGTTTTTACATGTTTACCTGCATTTTTCTCAAGGGTGTCTTTGGTTGTCTGTTAATCGGGATCCTGTGCCTCACGACGGCTCTATCGCTGTCTGGCCTTGAGGTGACGGGAGTGGGAGGCAGGACCAGGACACAGCGGGACATCTTCTGCAGTTACGAGCGGGAGTACCCGTCCGGCAACATCTGCTGTTTAAACTGTCCAGCTGGTGAGCCACATGGAGCCGCACTCTATGCAGTCTACTGAGACTGAAGTTTTGTCCCAAGCTCAAATCCATCATGAGAGCTATGCAGCAAGTTGAGCCTGATAATGACAGGTTATTATTCAGCTAAAGCGATGCGCTCAGATTAATGTCCAGTGCGTGATCTGATGCCAAGGAGACTTTGGGGGTTCTTTTTTTGGAGGATATCCTTTGAATTCCTATGAATTGTTTTTTATTAATTTTTTATTCTTTTACAGGTTCACATATGAAGTCACCCTGCACAGCAGAAGGGCAGAGGGGGAAGTGTGTGGAGTGTGACTTTGGAACGTACACTGAGCACGGCAACGGGCTGCCGCAGTGTTTGAAGTGCACCAAGTGTCGCTCAGGTAATTCTGCTTGACGGCTTTACATTATCGATTGGAGTGAGGGGGGAATCAATATCCAACCTTTAAAGCGATCCGAGCATAAACTCAAACTTAACAAGGTCTTTTTCATGTTGCTCTTTCAGATCAAGAAATTGTTAAAGAATGTACCCCGACCCAGGACACCGAATGCCAGTGCAAATCAGGATTATTTTGTGCCCATGACCAAGCATGTGAGGTCTGCAAAAAGTGTTCAAGGTGAGTCAACTGAAACAGAATGTAGAACGTGTACGACAACTGGTTCATTGAAAAGGAATAATGGGAGATTATGAACAAGTGAGCGTCCTGATCCGTACTCGTTTGATTGATTTTGGGTCTTTCATCTTTTTTTCTTTTTTTTTTTTCTCGCATATTTCCAAACTAGATGTGGAGACGATGAGATGATGGAGAAGAAATGTAACTCTACCACCAATACAGTGTGCAAGAAAGACCAGTCCAGTTCTGCTGCTTCACGTACAGCACTCATAGGTAATATATCATCTGTGCATTCTGCAAACATTTTGGAGATGCTGTCACCTCTGGAGATATGCCTGGCTTTTTATAATGCTAAAAATAAAATCACATATCCCACAATTCCATGTTTGTGAAAGGCAGAGAGATGAGAGAAGCCCGATAGCACAGATTATTATTGAACAAGTGGCAGTTATGCAGTTAATAGAAGTTTCAGTGGTGCCCCATGCATTTATGTTGCATATACTCCTAGACAGACAAGCATGAAAAATATGATTGTTTAGTATAGATATACATATGACTACACATACAGTATAATGTAACTGTCAGACCACTATTATTTCACATATTGTGATATTTGTTGCTGTGAAGAATAATCCTCAGTGATTTAACCTAGTTAAATAATATTACCCTGAAACCCAAGCAAACAAGCAAATTCAAAATGGAATATGTTTAGGAAACCTGCACGACTGTCTCCTGAGGCTACATAGGGGAACTGATGTGGCTTTAGATTTATCTGAGTTGATCTAAATTGACCATGTCATCATCATATGGTGCTTCTAAATTGTTTTTAATTATCCTTTGTGTCAATCAGCAGTTTTCAGTGTGATTGCTGTAGTGATTCCTGTTGTGGCAATATCTGCTTGGAAGGTGCGGGGACTCCGTAGAGCAAGAGGTAAGTGTTATTTATAATAATAATAAGTGTTATATAAGAGAAAGCACTGATCTGCATGAATCATATAGTATGTAACATTAAAGGTACTATATGTAGTTTTAATCTTTTAACAGATAATAATAACATTTCTGGTGATTGCACAGTGTAATGTCCATGGGAGAATGAAGAAATCGCAGTTCAGATCAGTTTCCTAGAAGCCTTGTATTCACTATGCAGTTTCGTCTGCCCCCGGGCTGGATTTTGCAGGAAATGTGACGTCTCGCTTTAGGGCACATAAAAGTATGGCAATTTTACTTTACCTCCTCTGTGACCATGTTGGCATTTCGACAGACACCACACGAGGACAGACTGCAGCAGTCCAACCGCACTCAGTCATGAATAGGGTTGAGTACGGATCTCTGTACTTTTAAGGGTAAAGACCGAATTACGTCGGTACTACTGAGTACTGATTCACGTTAAATCAATAGGTGCCAAATTTCAGTACCTGAGAGAGTAGGCTAGAATATATGTTAGAGAGAGAGAGCAAGACTACATCACCCCTGCATCAGACGTGAATTACATACTATTTACAGGGAAATATGACAGTATGGGACAGTGAATGACCTGGACCAGGGATATTCAATTAAAACTCAATGAGGTCCAGTTACTAAAAGTTCCTCCCAGCAAAGGTCCGACCCTCATAAAGTCTAAATTGCGTCTTATAGTTTACCGCTACGTCCATCAAATAAAGTCAACAATGTACATTTTATTTTAACAATATTTATTGTCAATTTTCAAAGTAGGATTTAATTTACATAAATTGGTCCATTCATCTTTAAAAGTTCGGTTTTCTGCATCAACTTTCCTTATTTTGGAGCCATGATGTCATCACTCTCTCTCTCACTCTCTCTCTCTCTCTCTCTCTCTCTCTCTCTCTCTCTCCTCTTCGGCTGTGACATCTCCACTGTGGTCTCCTCTCTGCGTTGCTAGGCAGTCCTCTGTCACACACATCAGCAACGATTAACGAACACCACCGTACCGACAACTCAATCTAACAGGTCCCC
>OMKK01067525.1:6460-17743 GCA_900302305.1 Polymixia japonica
ACACCAGAAATAACAAATATCCCCCCACCCCGGACAAACAACCTGACCTTCCTCTGTCTCTCTCTCTTTGTCCTCTCTCTCTCTCTCTCTCTCTCTCTCTCTCTCTCTCTCTCTCTCTCTGTTCCCTGCTTCCTAAATAGAGCACTAACCAAGATGCATCTTCTAACTGTGCTACAGGGCCATTTCATTTACAACAGCAAGAGAATGGCTCACAAAGAGAAACTTTCATCTGTGTGTGTGTGTGTGTGTGCGTGTGTTGATTTCAAAGGAAGAACCACAGTAAATACTCTAGCTCCTACATCAGCACAACACAGTTTGTTTATGCTTCCATTTTAGTTCCATCCTGTATTGTGTTTTTGGATACTTCCATCTTAAAGGGGCATGGTGTGAAATCATCCCTCTGGTGTTTACAAGACGACATGCAATCAGAATTCGAAAAGATTCAACAACATTGAAAGCTGATTAATGCTGATTACCACAAATTATATATTTTTTCTTTAAAATGGCCGCTAGCATGAGTCGCAGGAGGTTCCGAACAGTAAACACAAAGACGAGTCCGTCATGGACAGACATTTTTCTAAATAGGAGATCTCAGGCATATGGCTGGCTTGTAGCGGAATAATTTCATAACATTATCTTTCAAAATTCCCTGCAGTTATTTCTAGGTCATTTTGTTCTAGTAGCACGTATACTAAATGTTCCACATTGTAACTTTGTAATTTTAGTAATTTAGCGCTGAGTAATTTTCTCCACAAACCTGAAACAATATTTGCAATGACCTGTCATGACCTCTGTCAACCTCTAAAATGTAGTCCCCCAACGAGGAGAAAAAATGCACATGCACACACACACACACACACACACACATGCACACACACACAAATGTGCACACACCAACAATGAATGTCTATATATTGTTAACTGTTTATGCGCTCTTGTGTTGTAGGAGCCAGTGTCAGAGACAGAGAATGAAGCCAATGAGGGGATGGGCCGAGTGGACGAAGGAGTAGAAGAATTTTTCACCAAGAAAATCCTCCCTGATTATGCACTGTGAGTGAACACACACACACACACACACACACACACACACACACACACTCTTGCTTGAACACACAAAAATACACAATATCTCTCTCTCTTTCTCTTTCTGTCTGTATTTGTCAAGTCTGCAAATGTTTATACATGCACACAAAAGCATATAACAGAAACACAAACACACACACATTGCACATATACCGACAGTATTTTGACACTAAAGTATTTTTAGATAAACTGCAGCTCTTCATGCTTATCTACAGGACCTTCCCAGCTCCCTTTTCACCTTTTCACACACAAACTAAGCACAAAAATATATTTTGGCCCCTTATAAAGAACCAACCGTTTTCAACCGTTATTTGTAACAACATATTCCTATTTTCTGATAACAACCATGCAAAAAGTTGATAATGTTGCTAAGACGTTTTAGGAACAACTTTTCTTGGCAAGGTCTCTGGAAAAAGAATCTTAATTTCAATGATGCTAACTAGTTAAAAAAAGCTAAATAAAACAGATGTAAGAACAGTTGAAGAACATGCTTGTGAATGGAGCCCAATGTAATCCTGATTGTTTTATAACCTGAGTAGATTGCATGCTAAATGTTTGTGTACTGTGTGACAACTCCTGTATCCCTACAGTGTAACACTTAAACACACATTCCCTGTCTGAATTCTGTTAAGTACCTGCTGATTAATACATGGTTTCAGTACACAGTAAATGACTTACAAGGCACAATTTTTCAACATCATACTGAAAATACTAGAATATTATTCATTTCAAGTAGGCAGTGGCAAAATACTAGCCAGAAATGATAAGAGTAAATACAGTGACACTAAAATTAATACAGAATACAACAACTATGTAACACTAGACACATAGTAGCCTTTGACTTTCAGTATGGTTGGAATGTAGTCATGTAGAATGTTGACACATTTCATGTTACATGCTGCAGTTTACAGTATGATGAGCATACTGTCAGGATTGTGTATGTACTGGACAGAATACAGACAGCAACACACAACCTCTCCTTCCCCTATAGCCTCCTAACAAATACACACTCCCCACCTGCACCACATGCAGGCCTTTAACAGATAGGAGCAGTCAAGATAGTCAAGGCCACCTCATTCAGTTCTTATGTGACTGAGACAGTGGGCAAATCAGATATAACATGAATTGGGAGCAAATGTAGAGATCTCAAAATAGGTTATATGGTCAAATGGTCTAGTTTTAGTCAAGATTACAGTATACAGTTCTTCATTCCAACCAATCACTACAGCAGGTGATTTCAATAATTAGCACACCTTCAACCAGAGAAGGAAACTAATTGAAAGTGAGCTGGTGTAGTGTTTAATAAAAAACATATTCTCTACCATCCACGGCACATGATAGCTCACCACTGCATCAGGCTCTATTCTGAGTGATTTTACTGTGGCTGCATTTGTTGTGGAACTATCTGTATTTTAAACCAATCTTAGAGGGGTTGACATTTTGAGTCCTAATTGATTAGATTTTCTTCACCAGACATTTTTAGCAAGGTTAGCATTCTACATTGAGACCAAAGCAGTTGGTTTCCACTTCCTTCCCCAATGTGACACATAGCAGTTGCTAAGTAACTGGTGATTCTATGTCAGCTGACTTTGAGAATGTTGGGCATCTTACCATTGGGTTTGTTATGGAGAATGTTGTCAGATTTTCAGCCAACACTAGAGCCCTGGTTCTCATTGTTCACAGGTTACATGGGTGTTTCCAAAATAATTGCCAAATGGCAGATGGCAGCAGTCACATGGCCTTCTAGAAGTTTGGACCTGTACTATTAGGTGATTATTTAAATGTATAACAAATATGAGACATAGGAAAATATAGGATATAGGAAAATATCCCTTTGGACTGGGCTGGTCAGAATATGCAGCTCCCAGAATTACTTTCTAAAGTCAAAATAGTCAAAAAAGTGTAGTTTAGAGCAGCAGCATGGTTTGCATTGTACAAACTGGCCGAACTCTGTCTACAGGTGCCTCTGGGTAGTATTATTGAGATGTGTTTTTGCTGTGTATGCTGTTTGCATGCCTAGTAGTTCTGTATTTCTACTGAGCATGTCTGTTTAGTCTTGTAGTGTTAGTCTTAGTACTGAGTGCCTCTTCTTGTCTGTTGCTCTTTCTGCTGTCTCCCTGCTGCAGAAAAGGCCGGTGGGAGGAGTCAAACCCTGCCCAAGCCACTCCCTCAGAGTCAAGCTCCACCCCCTCAGCCTTGACCCCCTTTTCCTCCTCTTCATCTGACAATATCACCTCCTCCACCACCTCCATCACCCCTTCTACTGTCCCAGCTAGTAACGCATCCCTCACCCATACTGCCACGCCCGCTAACCTTACATCCTCATCTGTAACTCCTCCCACCTCCTCTAACATCACCTCCTCCTCCACCACCACACCTCCCTCCAAAAACATCAAGAAGAAGTTTGGCGACTTCTTCGCCTTCAAGAAGGCTCGAGCCAGCCGGGCTGCCAAGGCAGGCGGGGGAGAGGGAGGAGGAGGAGAGGGGGCGAAGGTCAAAAGGACCTCCATTGCGGACCTCATCCGGCCCCTCCGCGAGGCAAAAGAGAGGGAGAGGGAGAGAGAGAGGGAGAGGGAGAAGGAGAGAGAGAAGGAAAGAGAGACAAGGTCAGTGGAGGATGTTAACATTTCTAACGATGCCGCCGTCACAGAAGGAACCGTTGCCGCCAGCGACCGTCTCCCAGGCGACAGGAGGGACGAGACGGCGCACGCCATGACGGTAACCGTGACGACACCTCCCAGTGAGGCCGCTCGTCCCTCTCCCGCCGCTGCCACCTCCCCTGACCTCGCCTCCGCGCTCTCCAGCCTGGGAGAGGAGGTGGCAACCTCACTTCCTGTTCAACCTGACCACACCCCCAGCCCCGTGGCCGCTCCTCCTGCGATGACGCCATCAACCGAGCAGGAGAAGAGCAGGTTGCCGGAGAAAGAAAGGAGGAAGGGAGGAGGGACGCCGGATGGAGAGAGGAGGTTGAAGGTCACCAGGAGGTCGTTACGGGAGGGGAAGAGCCAGAGTCTCATACTGCTGACTGGATTAGAGCCGGAAGACAAGGATACTGCACACAGTAAGGTGAGTGATTCACTGACAGACAGAGAGGTAATCGACACGCAGGAAGGGAAGCCTCCTTGGCAGGGATTGATAGACGTAAGAGCTTTGAATGAGATTAAGAACTCAAGTAGTATTGAAGAGCACACATGTACAGTTTATTGTTGGTCTGCAAGGAGAGTGACGTTGTCTCTCCAGGGAGAGATAGCGCGGTCTCAAAGAATCATCAGATCATCAAGGTTATATGGAGGTACTTGGTAACAGAATACATCCCGTCTCCTGGGGACAGTAGGGAGCGAACGGGGAGAAACAGTGTCTACATCCTCTCTGTTTCCCAGAGTCAGGACAACTTGAGTGAAAAGGAAAACACTAGAATATGGAATAGAAAATCAAACAATGTGCTCAAACAACGTATACAATAAAGTTGTCCTGAAATATAAACATATATATTTGCATTTGTGAGTAGCAATAATAGTGTGGGTGAACATAATACTTTTTTTTTTTTTTGTGTATCAGAATGAACCATTGTCAAGTCAAGTCAAATTTATTTGTATAGCACATTTACAGCAGCAGTTTACTGTACAGTGCATACATAACACATAAAAGCAGAAAACCGTCGGCCGCAGCCGACACTTGACAAACAAATAAAACATTAAACATTGTCCCATATAGCTGACAGCTGCTTTAGTGAACCACTAGCAATATACCCGGCGTCGCCCGGGTTAAATAGGCACAAAGCAATATCTTGTAATATAATACAAGACATGTAATATAATTTAAAATGAGTTAATGTAAAAGGATGGTAATACTGTATGGATGATCATTTTTGTGTCCTTAAGGAAACAAAAGTGATAATGGAGACAATATTTAACATACGTAGATCATAATTTGATGGGGGCGTGGCCTGGGTTTTGACCTGCCCGTGACCTTCCCCGGATCGTAACACACCGCCATGCAAATGTTTAGCCCAATCCTACCTGGGGTGTGGGCGTGCATTAAAGACACACACACACACACGCAGACGACTTCAACTTTATTATATAGATGAGTAAATAAGAAAGAAAGGGAATCGTTCCTCTACTCAAAACCATCCAAAAGACACAAAGTGACAAATGAATCATTTTTATGACTTCTACTTAATGAATTCAATGGAAATGTCTCCACACATCTTCATCTGTGCTTTCCAAAGAGGTGAAAATATGCTAATATGGTATGATTTTAAAAGTAGGGTTTACAAAGTATTTGACAGCACTCAGTGGCGTGGTGGTTTAGTGGTTTAGCACTGTTGCCTTACAGCAAGGAGGTCCAGGGTTCGAACCCGGTTCGGCTCTTTCTGTGTGGAGTTTGCATGTTCACGTGGGTTTCCTCCCACAGTCCAAAGACAAGCGTGCGTGTGTGTCGGCCCTGACTTGGACTGGCGTCAACGTCATTACTCATGGAAACAGAGAAGCTTTCAATATCTCACTGAATGGTCATCCAACCCAAAACGGTAATTGAGTAGGCCTGCACCCGTGATGCCCTACTGTGTTCACAGAACGCACAGGAAAGACGCTCGTCATCACCGTTGGTGATGCAGTGATTGCTTGCATTTGGATCAGATGCGGTCTGAAGTGTGTATATTCATCTCTATATAAATATATCGGCTGGTGTTGCAGACATTGTTTTGAGCAACCTTTAGCCAGTTAAACTGACTGACAGGTCTAATGGGGCCTCAGTTTAACTAGGGCCCTGTGGGTGTCCCTGTGCATATGTGCTAAATGTGTGTGTGTGTATTCTTCCAGAAGCATGCGTCAGAGAGCACGTCTAGCTTTGAACAGAGGCTTCAGGTGATGCTACACAGAATGGGTGTGGCCAAAACCCCACCTGCCGACACCAAGACAAACCAGGTAGGATGAGTGAGTGTGTGTGTGTGTATGTATGCATGCATGCGTGCCACCACACTTAACTAGTACTCATGCTTGTGATTGTGTATGCATGTGCACGACCTTATGTCCAAGATGATAGATTGGCTTTTTTCTGCCTCACCTCATATGCTAGACACCAAAAGGTGTCCAAAAGGTTGAGAACATAATGTTTCAAATGATTCCATTTCCAATCAGGCTTTATTTGTAAGTAGGTATTTTCTATTGTATTCAGCCATTGTGAATCCATTTCTGCCTCGCTCTTGACTGACACTGTATCTCACATGAAGTCCACAATTTGCCATCTCAAAGTTGTTTCCAGACAATTTCTGAAAGATGTGTTTGATGGTTGATCATTTACTAGCTATCCACTATCAATAGCACCCTGTCTTTGGGCACCCTGTCAAACCCAGCCTTGAGACCTTACATCTCCAAACTTCAAAACGTTTAGAGAAAGTCTCCCCTCAACTTATAGACCTCATGAACTAAAATGACATCTTTGAGGAATTTCAGCTTGGTTTTAAAACAATGCACAGCACATAGACTGCCCTCTTTACGGTAGCAAATTATATTCTTATGGCATCTTGTGTTTGTCTTGATTGTTAAGCAATTTGTAAACTTTTGATTTAGATAAGCGCTATACAAATTAAGTTAGAATTATGATGATTATTATTGTTATACAATGTAATGCTACTATTAATACTATTAATACTAATACCACTATTAATACTACTGCTACTATCTGGCTTCCTGCAAGTCTGTGTGTGTGCATCTCTGTGCATGTATTTGTGTGCACCTATAGAAATCAGTGCACGAACATTGCCCGTGGCCCGTGGCCATCATAAAGAACTTAAATGTTAAATATTTAAAGGTGAGCATATTAAAATTGCATGTCGGTTATTGTCCTGTTTCTACCTTGCATTCATAGCCACAAGCTATCTCACCTTCTGTATACCTCCGTTCTCCTCAATGGTACCTGGACATCGTGGACATTATACATCGCACATAGTTTAAATCAGATAATGATAGAAATGGATCTAAGTGTCAAAAGCCATGGATTCATGACTCTAACCTAATAGTTGTGGATTTCGACATAGTAAGGGGGTATATCACTGTTATACCATCATAATAGCAAATGGTATTAAATATTAGTGTGTTCTAGAATGTCTCACTATTTTCCTTTCTTCGCTGTGTATGCTTGCATTGTGGACGCTATGCTGTATTCTGCCATCTTAGTATTTATCTCACGTGATAAATGTGAAGAGTTTTTATCATTTTTTATCTAATAAGGTTCAAGCTGTTAGGAATGCAATTATCCTTCCTTCTCAAACTCTCCCTGACCTTTGCTATAAAACACTTTGCACCCTGCTAGCATTTAAGTCAGTCACTGCTAAGCATCTAACCAATGTCATTACTAAAATGAAATCATCCTCCTTTTCACTGGACATTCTTCCAACTCATTTGTTTAAAGAAATATTTCGTTCAATCTCCACATTTGCCCTAGCCATTATCAATTCCTCACGTTTATCTGGTCAAGTGCCGCTACAGTTCAGCCACTTCTCAAAAAGCCATCTCTTGATCCAGAATCCAGAATCCAGAATCCTGGGCAGCTCATTGATCATATGAATGGCAACAGGCTCTTTGATCAATTTCAGTCGGGTTTTATGACGGGTCATAGCACTGAGACAGCACTTCTTATGAGTTTTAATGATCTTTTAGCAGCTGACAATGGCCAAACATCTGTTTTATTGCTTTTAGATCTTACTGCAGCTTTCGATACAGTTGACCATGTGATTTTAATTGAATGTCTTAAGCATTGGGGTTGGCATATCAGGTACAGTGTTAGGTTGGTTTTATTCCTGTCTTTCTAGTAGGAAATTCTGTGCCATCTTTGGTGACTTTAAATCCTCCACCTCCCATTTATCTTATGGAGTGCCTCAAGGCTCAGTCCTTGGCCCTTTATTATTCTTCATTTATATGTTACCTCTAGGTCAAATCTTTCATAAGTACAACATCAGTTTCCATTTTTTTTCCTGTCTTACAGATTGTTAAAAACTGGCTCTTTCAAAACTTTCTTCAGTTAAACAAGAAATAAATCAGAAGTCATTATCATAGGTCCTGACCCCTCCAGCAAGCATTTCTCCTCTCACTTCTCAATCCTGTTGCATCAAAACCCAGTGCAGAAATCTAGCTGTTATCTTTGATAACAAATTTAACTTTGACCAACAGGTGAAGTCAGTCGTTGAATCATGCTTTCGACTTTCTCGAAAGTCAGATCTTTTTTATCCGCTAAAAATCTGGAAACACTCATCCACACTTTCATTACATCCCGCTTAGACTACTGTAACTCGCTGTATTCCTGTCTCACTCGACCTCTGCAAACTTCAACTAAACAATATGCTGCAGCAAGACTACTCACCAAATCCAATAAGTCCACATAACACCCATTTTACCTGTATGTTTTAGAATTGATTTAAAATTTTTAATGATTACTTTTAAAGCACGTTTGGGGTCGGCCCCTGATTATATCAATGACTTACTAACCGCTTACGAGCCTGAATGCAGCCTGAGGTCCTGCGGCAGAGGTCTGTTAGTAATTCCTAGGCCAAGGCTAAAAACCAGAGGAGACCGAGCCTTTGGAGTCAGGGCCCCACGACTCTGGAACGACCTGCCGGAGATCAGGGAGGCTAGCTCTGTTTCTTCTTTTAAACCTTTTCAGAATTGCTTTCTCTTGAATCGGTTATTCTTCCGTTTTTTACTTTACTTGTTTTTACTGTGTTTTAATCATTCATACCTCGCTTGTCATTATTACTGTATCAATTCTACTTTTATTTATTATTTATCTGGTAATTTGTAAAGCACTATGTAACTTGTTTTTGATAAATGCTATATAAATGAAGTTATTATTATTATTATTATTATTATTATTATTATTATTATCTCAATCAGTTGTCTGTAGTTTACTTGCAAATAAGAATTTCATTGTTCTGTATGTATGTGTCTATACAATTCAAATGTCAATGAACTAACTTGAACTTGGATTTAATAATGGAAATTATAATGGAAGATGTTCATTGGATATACCAAGCTGATATCAAACAGCTGTAGACATCCAAGCATTAATAGCGGTATATTTTGGGAGGATTAACCTGGTCTTAACTCTGTCTTATCTGCCTGGCTGTAATTGAAAAGAAGTCGACACCTTAAGTATAGGACTTATCTGCATTTTAACACAAAGGTATTCTAGCTTTCAGTAAAACAGAAACTGTCAGCTTAGTACTTACAGCTTAGCCTTTCCCACCTGCCAGGGAAAGAGAGAAGCTAAAGAGAGAAAGGAGAGATCACCACGTAGTTCATCTTTAATTTATCAGCACATTATTACAGTATTAGGAGCCTCAGCTAAATGCCTAAGATTTAAATTAAATTAACATTCTATGCACTGACTAGGTATTAGGAGTTTTCCTGTTTCCTGTTTTTTTCAGGATTGCAGTTTTTTCTGAACCCATTTACAGCAGGAGCAAAACAAAGGGGCATTCAGCAGGTCACAGCAGGTTCAATATACCAGAAGACAGGAGTTAAAAGGCACTCCGGTGCAGAGAGCCAACCGTTGAATAGCTTTAAAAATGAACATTTTCACAGCGCTGTGAAGCAAACACAAACACGAAACTGGGTATACATGCAGACCACAACTTACACAGGTTCAAAGTGCTTCCTCAGGCAGCAAATAGCTTTTTATGTTGTCACTACGATACCTGTTTGTGTAATACTGTTTAATCTCTGTCTGTTTGTAGAATAAAGATGATGAACTAAGAAAGGCCAACTCAGAGGGTAAGAGAACTATTTGTGTTGTGTTTGTGTGTTAATACTTGTGATTGTGTGATGATTGGATAGAGCAAAAGACACGAGAGGTAGATGATGGATGGAGAGAAACAAAAGACAGACACAGAAAGAGTGCACGTGTGTGTGTGTGTGTGTGTGTGTGTCAAGTTGATGAGAGGTCAGAGATTGGAGCCAAGGGTCAAGCGGTGTCAGCTGTTCTGTCTCTCCCTGATGACCAGCCAGGGTCACCACACCCTCCGCTGGGACTAATAGTATTGTTAGCCTTTGACCCTCCCCCCTTTCTCTCTCTCTCTCTTATTCAATTTCCCTCTCACATCTCCATGTATGTCTCTTCCTCTCTCTCCCTCTCTCTTTATCTCTCCATCTCTCTGCCGTCATCTCTATGAGATGACAGCCTGCCTGGAAGCCTTTGGCCTCTCACTGTGGAACTCTGTCTTCACAGGAAACATATTGGGGTCCAACCCCATTGTGTCATTTAAAAAAAAACATGTCTAAAATGTATGAGTCAAAGTTTGAGCTTTTCTAAAGATAAGTGTGTTTCCAGGCTGCTTGCACACAAGGGGAAAGCCTAATTTTTGGCCCCCCGTGACCTTCTCCTGCAAAAGTGACCGAGCACCCTTCAGTAGATGTAGACGGTCCTTTTTTTCCGATGATCAACAGTGTATGAAGAAATAACAGTGTCTGCCTAGACAGCCCTGCTCAGGGGACGTGGCCTGTCTTCATCCCATGACCTACTTTATTGTTAAGAGGACTGTGCATTTTGTATACTTGTATATGTATAATGTTCCTTCTTTCCACTGTAGGGAGAATGTGGTTTGCTCGCTCTTTAGTGATTATAGAAAACTAGTTCTGTGTGTCTAGACTGGGTCTGGAAATACCACGCCTTCACCACTTCTACCAATCCCAAGATAGTATTTCCTACTTCCCAGGAGGTTTTTCCAACAGTTTTACTTCTTTGGTTTGATTTGTTCATTTTGAGGAAACACACATACCTATGGGATATATGTATACATTATGTAAGGGATAATGTACAGCTTTACAGTTTCCAGGTCTCTCCGTTTTTTCTTTACAGGTTTAGAAGTACAGTATAGCTGAAATGTATTCAAATCACTGGCATTGCCCCCCCCCTTCTCTCTTCCAGGTGCTATCCTGGACAAACCTGAAGCACCTCCCACATTTATGAAGCCCAGAACCATGTCCACGTCATCAGGTAGGCATGTCATCTACCTCCATTCTCTAAACCTGGTGAGTCACAGACTGCTGGTCACCATAGTAACAGGTGAATTCCAGCTCGTTAATGTACTTCCTTTTGAATTCTTTTTGAAGTACGTTGCCATTCTTGAAAATCTTTCGAATATGAAGCTAAAGGGACAACTGAACCAAATGTACAGACCGTGACTCAAAGAGACTCTCTCTC
>OMKK01067531.1:0-13803 GCA_900302305.1 Polymixia japonica
CCTCCTCTCCTCTCCTCTCCTCTCCCCATCTCACCTCCTCCTCTCCTCTCCTCTCCTCTCCTGTCCTCTCCCCTCCCCTCCCCTCCTCTCCTCTCCAGAACTACCTGACAGCATTTGGCGGGATCATCACAATCCCTCTTGTCCTGTCCGAGGCGTTGTGTCTGGAGCACGACGGCCTGACCCAGAGCCACCTCATCAGCACCATTTTCTTTGTCTCTGGCCTGTGCACCCTGCTGCAGGTCACGTTCGGCATCAGGTAAGTAGGAGGACGGTGGTTTTATTCAGCCATTTGTCATCGCGGTCGTTGCGGCATGGCAACCACAGAGGGAGCGGGGCAGAATAGCAGGATCAAGCAGATGAAATGTTTTTAGAGAGTAGATAAATGATGGTCGAGTAGGGCCCAGTCACACGTCCCTTGACCGAGAACTGCAAAAATTCTTATGTAATAAAAGACCTGAATGAAAACCCCAAGAATGAAGACCTCATAAAAGAACGTAACATAAGAAAGAAAAGGAAATCTAAAGGGGTGTTTCTTTTTTTGTGTTTTGTCTCATGGGACCTTTTCAAAAGAAATGGTTTCCAGCCTAATTTATGTTGACAGGAAACCGGGAAAGATTTGGCAGCACGAAAAGGGCCGATTGTTTTGGATACAACTTTTCCCAGATTAGAGCCTTTTTAATCTGATCGTGACCCACTTTTTGATCCTGATGAATGAAAAATAACGTTACGGTTCAGGAGACATGGGGACCCAACGGCGCGACACAAAACAGACGATCTGATGTAAATAATAAAGGTTTTAATAAAGATCTGGAAGGTAGGGGTGAACTAAAACAGTCGGGGCAGATAAGGCAGGTGGCAGAGAGAGAGTGAGCGGGCAGTCCAGGTCAGGGCCACAAGCAGGCGGGCAGGTCGGAGAAGGCGGGCAGGAGGTCGAGGGAACTAGCAAACTGGCAGGTCAGTTAACAGGCGGGAGGGATTCGTTTCGACATCACAGGCAAGCAGGCAGGTCGTAGAACAGGCAGGAGTCAGGGAACCGGAGACTGGAATGGAACACAGGAAAAATACAGAGTAAGCTCAGGCGCAGGAAAAATACTCCGACCGTGAAATAACGCACGGCGGCCAAGAACGAGACTAACTGGGTACGACTGATTACGATCCAGTTGATAAACGGTTGATAAACTGCAAGGATGATGAGATGGCAGGTGTGAGGCAGGTGTGTAGCTCAACGTAGGTGAGGAATGCTGCAGCCTGGAGCCACGCCCACCACACATACACATACAGACACACCCACCAACATAGAGAGAGAGAGAGAACGAGAGAGACTAGCTGCCACTAGGGGGCAGAAGTGGACAGTTCTAGGCAATAACAGTGGTCTACGATTATCCTATTGCAACTATACTATTTCTGTCTCCAACACGTTTAAGGTCAATATCTGTAGATGTTTGACACGATAGTGCACCACATATTCAAGAGTTCTGATTCAGGTTGTTCCCTCATGCTTATAATTGAAGGTGTGGCCAGGAGATTGGCCAAGATCAAAGGTACCATAGCGTCATTTGGTTCACTGCTCATCGAGTGACTGATATACTTTATGCGTTATCTTTATTAAATCATTCAATCAGATAAAGCTAAGACTGAGCACGCAGAAGTAGATTATGTTTGTTGTATTGCCTGTGCTGTGTAATAATCCACCACAATATATTTGAAAACATTGGAGTTATGTGGAAAAAGGTGGATCCCTTACCTTGACTAGAAAAAACATGGATAAACCCCACTCTTTACTACCTGTTGTCATGGAAACCCATTATGACCTGCAGGAGCTTACACATTGGTAGACACATGTTGCAATCCCCTGACTGCCTGGTTTGGGATTATGTTTATTTTTGCCCAGTCAAGGTAACGCATGCAAATGATTTGCCTTCACGGTCAGACAGAGATGTCTCTCTTTTCTCCTCGCACAGGCTTCCTATCCTCCAGGGCGCTACGTTTGCCCTGCTGGCTCCCTCCTTGGCTATGTTGTCCATGCCAGAGTGGAAATGTCCAGCCTGGACCCACAACGCCAGCCTAGTCAATACCTCCTCGCCTGCCTTCATAGAGCTGTGGCAGACCCGCATGAGGATAGTGAGTCAACGTAAATACTTTTCACTCAACAGCTTGTGATAACGGGAAGCCCACAGAGACAGGAAGATCACACTGAAGAACTCGTTACTAATTCAGTATGTTGCGGTCTCGTCTCCAGGAAGTAACCAGTCCCGTTCGTTGCTGTAGCTTAATTACAAGAGAGAAATGGTTGTGACGTTAATGTTAATTATCTTGGTCTATTGTGCCCCTGTCCACAGCTGCAAGGCTCCATCATGGTGGGCTCGGTCTTCCAGATACTGGTCGGCCTCACTGGCGTCATTGGCTTCGTAATGCGCTTCATTGGCCCTCTCACCATCGCCCCCACCATCTCCCTTATAGGCCTGTCTCTGTTCCAAGTGGCTGGAGCCAAGGCCGGCGAGCACTGGGGCATTTCTGTTATGTGGGTAACTTCTTGCTGTCATGGCGTGTCCCTATTGCCGCTATTGAAAAGGAAACATTTTTTTGTTGTGTTAACAGGCAGTGTCAGGCCACACATTTAGCACTGAACTGCTTCCTCCGGACTTCGGTGTAAAACTTCTGCCCTCCAGCGACAAGGCTTTTGGCCGCAATTTGGCACATCTAGGGGTGGGCGGTACCACGAGTTTTGGTTTCGATCAGATACCAAGTAATACTAAAGAGGAGCGGTCTTGCAGCGCCACGCGTGTGTGTTGTTTGACATTGAGCGCGCATAGCAACAGAGAAGCAAAGAGTGCATGCAGAAGCGTGTTCACGTGCACAGGACATCATCTACACTCGTCGTGAAGACGACGACCAGAACGGAGTTTGCAGAGACAGTTTCTCTACTCGATGATGAAATAAAATTGTGAGAAAGAGAGAGAGACGGATCCATTTTCTTTTTTGGTGTCGATCCTATTGGCTCTAGAATCGATCTTCAAAACGAGACGTAGTATCCGTAGTATCGATACTTTTGGTATCGATCCGCCCACCCCTAATTGACCATATACGGTCCAGACATATACTAGGTTTTGACCTAGTCTTGTTTTCAAGGACGGGATCAGTCTCTAGTTTGTCTCAAGTGGTCACGCGACGCTAAAACACATTTCTTCACGTTAACACAGGACCACGGTGTGGATTATCCTGTTCTCCCAGTACCTCTGTCGCATACCGGTCCCTCTTCCTGCATACAACAAGACCAAGAAGTTTCATGTCTCAAAGATCTACATCTTCCAGCTGATCCCCGTACGTCCTCTGGAAAGCCACTAGTCCTGGTGACAGCTGTATTCTTTCCATTCAGATAATGATTTGATTCGTCATTTGTCAATATACTGTATGTCGTAATCGTAAATTTTGTAGTAGTTGGTGGTGACGAGTAGAGACCGATAGTAGTTAACTAATAATAGATGTTAATTAGGTTCTACTGGGCATCACCATCTCATGGCTGATCTGCTACATCCTGACTGTGACCAACGTCCTGCCCTCTGATCCAAACCGGTATGGCCATCTGGCCCGTACTGACCTGAAGGGAGATGTTGTGGGCCAGGCTTCCTGGTTCACCTTTCCTTATCCTGGTAAGATCCTAAGACAACAATCAATATCATTTAAAGTTCAGTATTATTTAAATATCTCATTTTTATCTAATTACTTTTACTGTTACTAATTACTAATGCTGTTTGTTAAAAGTATGCCAATAAAGATTCTTCTTCATATTATTGTTCTTATTATTATTATGATTGCTGTTATTATTATTATGGCAGTAGTACTAAGACATTCTACATATTCAGAAAGAAACTATATTTTGGCTCCACATTCAGGTCAGTGGGGTGTACCAACTGTGAGCGTGGCAGGGGTGTTCGGCATTATGGCTGGAGTCATTTCCAGCGTGATAGAGTCTGTGGGAGACTACCACGCCTGTGCCAGGCTTTCAGGGGCCCCTCCTCCCCCCAGGCACGCTATCAACCGGGGGATTGCTATCGAGGGGATCGGTGGTCTGTTGGCAGGGGCCTGGGGCACAGGCAACGGTACCACTTCGTTCAGCGAGAACGTAGGTGCCCTGGGTATTACCAAGGTGAGATACTTACAGTGGTATTCGGCGCAGAGGTCACCCCGCCCCGCATGACGTTACAAACACCTCCTCCTTGGGATGAAACAACAGCTGTTTGCATGCCGTTTGTGTGCCTGCAGGTGGGCAGTCGAACGGTGATCGCCGTGAGCGGAGGTTTTATGATTCTGATGGGGGTTCTGAGTAAAGTAGGAGCCATCTTCACTACCATCCCCAGCCCTGTGGTTGGAGGGATGTTCTTGGTCATGTTTGGTGTAATAACTGCAACTGGAATTGCTAATCTGCAGGTATACAGTTCAATGAAGGGCAATAACACATTTATTGGGGTGTATATCCGCTGGCGTATTTACCTTGTTTTCAAACACTTAGCTTGCGATGGTTTTGCTCTCGGTCGGTGTGCTCACACATCTGATGTTGCAGTTTGCAGACATGAACTGCTCCAGGAATATCTTCATTTTTGGTTTCTCCATGTTCTCTGCCCTTGCCATTCCAGACTGGATAAAGATGAATCCTGACGCCTTGTCTACAGGTATAATGGACATACAAGAACATTTCATTTCTATTCTATATTATTAACAGTTAGCTTACATCTTACCTTACCATCTTACTGCCTTAACATGTGTTATGATAATAGCAACTTAACATATACACGTATCTTTATTCATATGAAAAGTAAATTGTGATATATAACGTGTATTCGGAGTTGTGAGTTTATCAAGGTTAGACACCAAATGCTGCATGCAAATCATCATGTTTTTGACTGGCCAATAGTTTACCTAATACTGTAATGAGATTGATGCTCTCTTGGTGTGTTACTTAGGTGTGGTTGCGTTGGACCAGGTGCTGCAGGTATTGTTGACCACCAGCATGTTTGTAGGAGGGAGCTTTGGTTTCTTTCTGGACAACACAATTCCCGGTACGCTTCAGTCGAATCTTTTGAAGGGGAAAATGATGCAGATGAGTGCAATGATGTGCTAAACTAAAATAGGTTGGGATTTACAAAGCAAACCGAGGATCCGAAACTATCTGTGATGTACTTAGAATTAAGGCCTTTTCAGATCCTGGCATGCAGTTTGTTTTTGGACTATTGTTCCTCCGATGTTATATTAACCTGTTTATCAGTATCTCACTCTCAATTATTCTAGTTAAGTTTAATTGCAAAGACAGGAACAAGCTACCTACCCTGCTAACAGTCTCTGCCCCCCAAGTAATACCATTGCTCTGGGTTTATCAGGAACCGCGTACGAGCGCGGCATCTTAACCTGGAACAAAGCCCATCTGGAAGGCTCTCACACTACCGTGGTAACCGAAGATGTGTATGACTTGCCCTTCGGAATGAGTTCTTACTTGTCCTCCTACTCCTGGGTCCGTTACATTCCCTTCTGTCCTTGGAAAGGGCAGAGCTCTCAGAACAAGTCTGAAGAGGGCGAAGGGAGCAGCTGCCCAGAAAACAACCTTCAGAGGTCATCCATGGAGTAGCTCTATAGACGCTGAACCAGTTGCCAGTGTGAGGGACATGAAGAAATCAGTTAAGCTCACTCACCGTGTAATGCTATGCTTTACTTCATTCAGGAGTGGGCTCTTGGAATTAGTTTAGTTGATAGTAAGACCCTTTATCATTCGGACACGCTCAGGGCTCATGGGTTAGAACGGAGACAAACCCTGAGTTAAAACTCTAGTACTTGTACCACCACAGTTAACAAATAACTCAGCAGAACCATCTGATACCAGCAGGTCTTCACTGAAGATCAGTACTGTACTGTACTCAAGTAAAAGTACAGTTACTTAAATAAAAATGACTCAAGTATACTTTTTTTAAGAAAACTACTGAAATAAGAGCAAAAAACTATTTGGTTATAAAACTACTTAAAGCATGAATTATTATAATAATTATTATTTATTATTGTTATTATTGAGTTGTGTTAATCTACAGGACCATACAAAAGAAAACAATTTGCACTCATGGTCCAGTAGAAAATAAAATAACACTCTCTCTATCTCTGTCCCAGCATGAACAAATAAATAAAATAATAATACCTTATTTTAATAATATTAACATCTCTCCCTCTCTCCTTACTCATCTCTCCATCTCCAACAAAATTAACAGACATAATAACGAAATTAACTAAATAAGTAAAATTACATTTGAATAACAGAATGTAACAATAACGTTAAGACCCTTCCTCCTGACTAACACGCTATCTTTACCTTCTTTCTTTCTTTGTTTTCCCTATTTCCAAGGTTTTCCCTAGGTAGTAATGACCCCGGTGTAGTGGGATTTGTGTGGGATGAGGGATTGATATGCACAAAATACATACAATGCATACATACATACATATAATGTATTAATCCATGACACAGTTTACATTTGTTTTGGGTGCTTTTTTAAGTATATATATGTTTCCCTATCTCAGACAGTTTTAGCAGTATTTCCCCAAAATACCTGCGTTTTTAATATACTTAAAACATTTTTCTGTAACTTGTTTGTATGTACTGGAAATGTACTGGGACAACTGGAATAAAGAACATATTTTTACTTTTAGCAGATACTGTGGCCTTGTTCCCTGATCAAGCTCTGCAGCTGATGCTAAGATAACCCTCCTTATCCTCCTTATTCCCTTTATTCTCAGAATTAGGCAGCTAGGTTAGGTTTCTGGGATCCTCCCCAGAAAAGTTTGTTTAAAAAAAAAAACTTGAATGGAAGTCTATGGGAAAGTCGAGTGGATCCGGCTGCAGTGCCTCGCGTCCCGACTAGTTTTGGTGGCTCCGCACCCCAGATGTGAACGTCTCTCTTCTCCTCCATGTGATAGTATCCCCTGCATAACAGAGCATCGTTATTACATGACCATGTCTGCTGATTGATGGTAATGCGGTGTGAACGTACCGAGACCAAGGCGGTTCTATGGCTCAGGCTGAGTCTGACTTGGTGCTTAAACAGAGTTCCTGTAACACTGAACCGACTGGAAAGCAATGGTTTTACCACCAACTGTCCAGCACACTGCCGTAACCGTTCGTTCTTTTACTTTATTAACCTACAGAACCCTATAGGGGACAATATTAAAATGATAATTAAAACTTGAAAATGTAATTCCACAATAGCATTATAATTTGCCGCATATGTGGGCTATGTGTTATCTGAGTGAAAATGAAAATGCAATAATCTAATTCATTTTCACGTACTTGTATAGGTGTTATATGACCATATTAAAATGAGAATGGAAATATTAATATTTAATTTTCAAAGTCGTACCCTGCTGTACAGTGGACAATATTGAAATATTAATTACAATTTGAAAATGAAAGTCAATTGATAACAACCACCTTCAAATTCAATCAGTAGTTCCCCGTACTGGCCACTAAACGTGTAGGAAATTTAAGGCACCTTGAAATTCTATGATGCTGATATTAGCTTAACTTTTTACATATTAATTATAATTTACCGGGAAACGAAGAATGGGTCATCAAGGAGCAAGTCTCGACTACGCACGTTGACAGAAGAAACAAAAACTTCCAAAATACTTTACAATTGAATTAATTCTTACATAATAATGACAATAAATGTTGAAGTATTAGAGTAAGGCATGACTCGTTGCCTACAAGCAGACCATAGTCAGTGAAACCTCCGTTGATATCAAAAGGTTTAGCAGATAACACTTAAACAGTGTTTAGGCATCGGCTGCTAAAACTGATGTAGAAGATGGGCACCACTTCCACTTTCCAAACACAGAAAGCTGTGGTGTACCGATATTTAATTTTAAAGTAAGCTATTATTTTAATAAAGCAATAGTTCACTTTATTCGATTTATCGCCTTCTTTTTTACATGCATGTGATGACTGCGACTACTTCTGTGGAGACCGTGGTTATGTTTGTGAGCGGTCGATTGAATCCCGTTTTTCTATAGTTTTATAGTTGATTATTTTTTGCGTCAAAATTCATTAGGAGCTGCTATAAACAATCCACCTGCCACATCCCTCCTCCAGTCCTAATCCTCTGGCCTTGCATGCTGCAGCCAGCTGGGCTTGGATGGACTCAGTGAATAATAATAATAAACTTTATTTATATAGCGCCTTTCATACAAGGATTGTAGCTCAAAGCGCTTAATGATCCACTGACTGAATGGACTGGACTGGACCCAACAGGACCTGATGGGACCCGAGCTACTCCCACCCAGCACTCTTAACCCAGTGGCTCTTTCACCGAACCCAGCCCATATAATGTTTTTCCCCAAACCGTTGTGTGATTTGACTGGTTGCTTAGTGGTGGCAGTAGGACAGTTGGTTACTGCGGCAACCATGTGGTCTTGGCTGTACTCAGTGAAAGAGCCACTGACTGAATGGGCTGAGCTACTCTCTCACCCAGCACACTCAGCCCAGTTGTCAGTGGTTCTCTCACCGAACACAGACGGTATAATATTTTTCCCCAAACTAGTTGAGCGCAAACTACACCCCTGCAGGTGTGACAAACCCTCTGGATCCGTTTGATTAGACAACTTCTAGACGCCATCGCAAAGAATCGGCGCACTGTAACTAGTTTTGGAAAAAACATTATACTGGGGTTGGGCTCAGTGAGAGAGCCACTGAATACTATTGAGAGCATAAGCTCTTTCTCACATGTCTCTGGTCTATGCTTAAATCTTTAAAAAAGGCAAATTATTTGCTGTTAATATTAAGTTAACCTCAATTTGTGATATACCTGTTAAGGATGCGATCACGTATCTTGGTGTTAAAGTGTGCAAAGCTCAAAAAAAGGGGTTTGACATTTTTTTTTTTTTTTACATGTGGACTCTTTGTGCAAGAGTCTTTAGTTCCTAGTTTCTCTGTGTCTCCCGTAACTCGCTTTATTAAACTTCCTGTCTGAGGTTGGATCATCATCTGCCTGCTGTCCTGTCGTTTGGGTCCTCACCTCACCTGCCATGTAACACCAAGTGAGTCTGTCTTCAGAGGAATAGAGATGGTTGAATGTAAATATATCTGATCTATGTCTTTAATATTATTCCAGCGCCTTTTAAAAACGGAAATATTGAATCATCAAAGTGTTGCATTGCTGTATCCTATTGTCCTATCCTCGCTCGGAAACGTTATCACGGGTCGCGTAGGTTGCAGATGGAGACGGCACGCAGGAATCAGTCACAGCATCTCCATTCTTCTCTTGGAAAGGAAATGAAACGGGTCCCTTGGTTGAATTTGTCAGCCGAAAACACACAATCTCCTCTTCGATCCAGACGTCTGATCAAGAACACGAAGAAGCGGCCCACTGTACTTGGTGTGTGTGTGTGTGTGTGTGTGTGTGGTCAATGAGGCGCGGTGGTTCAAATCGGCGCAGGAGTCAGGGGTGACTGACGCGTCTTGTGTCTTCATCTTTCCCATCCATCCCTCCATCATCATGACATCCATGATGTATTTACAGTACCTCCTCTGTCTAACCAGCTCTGACAGGCAGGTGGGATATGAGGTGATGCTTTCATCTGTGGAATCATGAGTCAGTCCTGAGAAGCCGTGTGACCACCTGCCGGAGGCGGTTGTCTATCTCTAACCCTATTTGAAGCCAATACAATATCTTGGGCTACTGAGGGTAATTCCCACTTTACAAAACATCATATTTTCCTTGGATGTATTTTTCTTGTGCCTCAACTGAGAAAACGCTAACGTGGTTTGATGTTTTGGTAAGAGATCTATTGCTGAGCTCAGTAACCTGCATGAGAAACCATGATGATGACTCGGCCTTTGCTGCTCATCGTAGATGGTGTGACTTTTTCCAGCCACAGATTTTGTCAACCGCTTTTATTTTCGCTTTTCAAATCTAAACGATGGCCTCTTCTTTTACGTTAAGTTCTATTGTAAGCCCGAGCTTTCAAATACCAGGTAAATCTTTATAAGAATGTGCCATTGTTGCAGCTGGAGAGAGAGAGAGAGAGAGAGAGAGAGAGAGAGAGATGGCCACTAGATGGGGTCATGCCACAGGGAGAGATTGGTTCACAGACCTGATACACTTAATAATTCAGTGAATCAAACACAAAGAACATGGAAAAGGAAGATGTATAAAATAAATTCACACATTAATTCAGACAGCCAATGTTTCATTTGAACAATGAAGAGATATAGTAGTTCAATATTACCTCCCGGCCTTTCAGGCTGGATTTCCATAATCTTTTTTTTTTACCATCAGCAAATTTATTTTAAGGATCACAGAGGAATTGATGTTGGAGAACTTGATGCTAAGGTTAACTTTAATGATGGCCTCGTTGCCAACAGCATCGCAGTCTGCAGCTTGCAGGGTTTCAAGTATAGAATGAAGTCATTCATCCCTCCAATCCAAGAAAGTGTAAAGCGGCAGACCTCCTTCCCATAGAGTTAATCGTGAGATTGTCGAATTGTGCACATTTCAGATGTCTGGCGACGGCCCTCGCTGACATGCCAGCATCCAGCATGCCAACAGCCCGTTCTCCACTCTCTCTGCTCATCTGTGGCATCTTGTCCTTTTGATTAAACATTTCATTTCAAGGTGAACTTTTATTGTCCCGAGTCCAAGGAGTGTCCGCAATGGTCACACATCGTCGTTATTGTCTGTTGATGCCAGAGGTCAGGCAGAGGTCAGAGAGAGTTCTCTAGAGCAGCGTTTTTCAAACTGTGGGCTGTGGACCGGCACTGGGCCATGAATGAATACCTGATGGTCCGCGCCACACTGCCAAATGGATAAGAGGAATCTATATATTAAATTATTCAGTGATGTGTTCAATATGTGGTGCCACCCTGGCCCTTTTAACTGTGTGAAAGACACAGCAGACTGCAAGTATAGGCCTACTAAACAAATCCTTTCAACAAACTAAACCAACCTTGATATTGCAGGTGTACTTGTGAGTGTTAAGACCTATTGTGTATAAATGTAAACGTTACCTCTGATGTCACATTGATATTTTCTCTGGACATTTTGAACCAAGAGGTACTAAGTTCCTTTTTGTTTACAGGCTCTTGTAAATGGAATTGCTGATGGGGCCTCTTCTATCACTGTGGTTGGAGCTACGTTAACTGCAAACCACCGAAGTACCGGATGTTGTTTCTTTGGGTCAACATTCCTGGTAAAGAGTGAAGTCAAGGAGCTGGGTGCTGCATTTATGGTCTCGACCCCTGTAACCGAAGAGGTGGATATTAGCTCTCTGGCCAGGGCTCTGACCGTTTTTCTAGGATGAGAAGAGAAATGTAGCAGAGTACCAGCCAGGTGAGCCATTTACTTTTCCATTTTCAGATGTTAATAAAACCGTAATGCACAGGGCTGATTGCTGCTGTTTTTCCAATGATGGAGAAATGGAATTAAATGGCAGCTCTTCACCAGTGAGCAGTGGCATATTAACCACATGCTAACCAACATTATATAATTTGGCTGACTGTTTGAAAAATGCCTGAGTTGTCTGTTAATTTTAACAGATTAGTGTGTGCCAGGGGTCATAGAATATGTAGATAACAGCAGTTACAGGAGTCTGTATTTGATATCACTCATACTGATATGAAGCTCTTTATGACTAGTTCAGTATTAGTGTGACCTACTGCAGTGGCATAATTTTTTATGGTTTTTTTTTACCTTTGTTCCACAGGAATGATTGTAAGCTATCTTGCATTCAGCTGGGCATCATAAATACAATCTATAAGCTACAAACTTCTATACAACCGTACAAAAATATCAAAATACATACAAAAAAACCAGCAAAACTATACTTTGACAGAAACACACATACACAAAGACTCACAAATACATATGAATGATAAACTTGGTGATTTGTTAGAAGCGATCAAAGCTTTTTCTCAGCTCGGAGAGACAGCCTTAAATATTCATAATGCTGCAGTCTCTCTACTCATGATCTCTCTCTCCCGCTGCCTCTTTCATCTCTCTCTCTCTCTCTCTCTCTCTCTCTCTCTTACTTGGGGCCTCCGGACATTGATCTGGCAGATACAAAACCCAACAGAGCAAATCTGTGGCAGCTCACTCGGCTCTCCCGGTTTTGCACTAATCTCTTGACGTTAATAAAAGGCGAAATTATAAATAGAGAACAGTTTTGCCAAAAGGTTATAGAGCATTTTGCCAGGGCAGACGAATACCTCTCTTCTCCCCTGGTACCTGCCGCTGACTCATTTCAGGGTAGTCTCATTGGTGTTCATTAATCAAAACGGGCAAGGATAAAGACAAGCCACCAGAGCACTCGATGTGTTACATAGTTACACTGTATTATGTAGATGTATGAAATGCTATAGAGAACAGGTCAGTTATATAGCCAGTGAGCAGTGAAGGTGACATTGGATTATTTTACCCTGTCATCGAATGCCTCATCCTATTTCTCATCTATTCACTTCCCCTTGCTAAGGCATCGTGTACTTTAATGTTTAAACACTGGAGGGGGCCAGAGGCTAAACTTTGTTTCAGTCTGAGTGAATACAAAATCTATTCATTCAACTCCCTTTCTCTCTCTCTCTCTCTCTCTCTCTCTCTTTCTCTTTCACGCACACAAACAAAATGCACACACATATACACACGCTGGTGTAACAGTTCCCCTATGACCCCTCCTAGAGCAAGACCCAGTTGCATAAGAAGTTCAGACTCACCGTCTAGGGCCATTCTTTTGTTGCATCAGACTTCCATTTTCTTTTTTCCCCCAGATGAATAGCTAGAGGTTATGTCAACACACAACAGGGTCACTGAATCCTGTTCCATAAACCAATACCAACAGTCTGCGTGCCTAGGCTATCTCGCTCATTACACCATTACTAGCCTAAAGACCCTTTCATAACAGGATACTGATGGTTAACCTTGGCTATCATGTCCCAAGGCTCTGGAACATGTGTTCCAGAAATATACAGTAGATACTTTCTTATCATGAATCCACTAAAAATGTATATCATATGCTCATTTAATCTACAGATGAATTCCTATTTTTTCTGACTGACTAACTGACTGTACCATTTAGAAATCAATGAATTATAATATGTCAAACGTAAATCAACCTTTCAAGTTTAGCACTGGTTGCAATAACAACTCTCCTACTGTTAAATGGCTGACTGACAGACAGGTTAAAGTGAAGTGGCTGTGTCTTGCTTACTAATCCTTCTGAGACACCTCTCACGGGAGAGTAACGTTAGAGCTAGTACAGTGACACCTGATCCCTCTGTTAGTCACCAGGCATACACTTTCACTAGTAAGATTGAACAATAAACGTTTGCATACAGGCATGAGGCCGTCAGTGCCAGCCATCGACTACTATTGTCTTTTACAGCCATTACCATATGAAAATGTACATATTTTTTATAATTAATTACTAACTATGTGGGGATAAGATCATTCTATGTCTATGTATATTTGGAATATGTTCCAGACATCTTACAAACAGAAATCTTTTCTGTTTTCAACAGCTGAATTCATGCCAGAAAGTTTCAAGAGGAGCTGGCTGCAAAACCTCCACCGTCACGTGGCCTCTTCTGCGGGGACTTTTGTTTGAAAATCAGTCTAATCGAAATTATTTCTTATTCTTATTATTACTTATCTTGAGTCTTTCAAAATGAGAGAAAATGAAACGTGCGTGTCAAAACATTGTAAAACATTATGATGAAATGTTTTGAGGTATGTCTTTTTCTTCATGTTTTTATTTTAATTTTTTCCTTTTTCTTCATAGGGGGGG
>OMKK01067533.1:0-11231 GCA_900302305.1 Polymixia japonica
GCATTTGAAAACACACGCGCGCGCGCGCACACGCACACACACACACACACACACACACTTCCTCTCCCTGCCCCCTCACCCCCAGCTTCTCTGAGTCTTCCCTGTTGTGTTTACCCTCTGACTCCCTCCACAATACTCCATGGCTGGTTTCCCTCTCTCTCTCTCTCTCTCTCTCTCTCTCTCTCTTATCTTTCTCTTTTCTCTCTCTCATTCTTCCTTTCTCCTCCCCCTCTCGCCAATTTACCCTGTCTCTCTGTCTCTGTCACTCTCTCTCCCCTTCTCTCTCTGTCTGTCTCTCTCCCTCGCTCTGTCTCTCTCTCTATGTCTCTCTCTGTCTCTTTATCTCTCCCATTAGGTCTGTAAGGGGAACAGGGAACCCTAAGACAGATATTTCACAACAATATTTTCGACACTTTTGCTCACAGTCCAGCTCTGATACACATGTAGTGGGGGCCTCTCTCATATGGGGGCCTGGCTGCTTAGAAAGGTCTATTAATATAACATGACAATATTTTTTTGTATTTGTCTTCATCTGTGTGTGTGTGTGTGTGTGCGTGTGTACACAGGTAATAGAAGTAGTTTCCACAGTTTTGTGAAAAACCTTCTTTGTTACCTTCTATTGTTAACCGTTTGTAGGCTCGCACATCATTAGTAAACAAGCACCCTGGACTCGCCAAGTAATTTATTTTATGTTATTTTTTATTTGATATACTTTACTATACTATTAATCCCTCAAGAGGGAAATTTTATTTTTTCACCCTCTGGTTGGATGCAGGGTCAGCCAGCTTGGCGCTCCCTGAGCAGGTTAAAGTTAAAGCTGCTACGTGCAATATTTGTGTGTAATTTTATGTTTAAACAACATAAAAAGACTGCTATGCTAAGGTTCAGTGAGATATGATCTTTACAACGAATGTCTGCCACTGCAGGTGGTCAGAGTGTTTTTCTAAACCATGTTTACATCGCCGGCCCGACAATAAACTCCTGCCAAGAATCTGTTCACTATCGGTAGAGTAAGAATATCACACATAGCAGCTTTAAGTATCTTGCTCCAAGGTTATTTTGAGAGGTATGTATGGCCACACCAGGATTGATCCAGGCCCTTTATTGAGAGACAACCTAACTAACCACTACATATATCCTGCCGCCCTACGGATTAGAGAGCACTCTACTGCCATATTACACAGTGTGCAGTTAGGACTTTGATCTATGTAACAATGTCTTGTGTCACCACTTAAGGACTTAAGGAAATGTACACCAGCTGCAATCATTACAGCATGCAATACGACCATTTACAGCTGCTAGGAACTTGAGGGTTAGAAAATACAAAATAATGAAAATATGCAAACTATGTTGTGTAATAATTTTCATCAATAATAAAAAAAAAAAATTAATTCTAAAATTCAAATACTTTTAGACTGTACAGTTTTCCAGGCCTCATGGTATCGTTTGTCATTGTCTCTTTGCAGACACATTTTGGTCAGAGAGCAGCTATGTAAATTAAATTACAATATATGCTTCATCATATTCTAAAATGATGAATTCATCCAGATCATCCAATTTGTTTGGAAGGGATTGCTGAGCATGTTTGTATATGAGTGATTGTGTTTGTTTTGTGTGTGTGTGTGTGTGTGTGTGTGTGTGTGTGTGTGTGTGTGTGTGTGTGTGTGTGGCATAAACACCTTTATTCATTAAGATCACTGCTTGAATCCTTGTCTGAGCCGCAGCCAAAGTCAAATCTAAACAGTCTTTCCTTTTCTTCACAATGTCAGAGCTGGATTTAAACGAAAATTACAACTATTAGATGCAATGTAAAAGTCAAGGCCAGAAGAATTTGTCATATCCTAATATTGCAGTAAACCCTCTCCACAGCCTGCAGGTCAAGGGTCGTCTTGAAGGTCTGTTTATTGTGGTGCAATATTGCCACACAGACTTATAGTGGCTCCATAATATTAAGTTGTTGATCTTGTTGTTTAATGAAACCACTAGAAGATCTCCATAGGCTGTTTCTTCAGTTCCCACTGAAGAAGTTTCACAAATACCAGTGGACAATAGTTAGGTCAGCGTTCTACAAAAGTATCAAAGATACTTTCTCTTACAATAGAGCAACAACATCATGTAACATACTGTACAAGCGTACCATTTTCCAAGTCATTAAATAGACAGTTCCAAACAGTTTAGCTTCCAAAATTGACAGGCTCTCCAAAGCCGGCTTATCGGTTTAGCAACAACTGCCTACAGCCTAGATTCTAATGTCTTTGGTTATCGAATTTGTGACCTTCACACTAAAAAAGGCCATGCAATAGCCATTGGTGGACAACATACTGTATGCTGTGCTGTCAGTTAATGCCACAACACCCATTGGCAGCCATTGTGTTGTCCCTTCTAGTAAGTATTTGGTAAGTTTTATTCAGTAGGGGGATGCACAGATTGAATCTAACTCGTGTATGTGTGGCGTCTGTTTGTTAAAGAGGAATACCATTTCATTTGAGAGACATTCAAAGGGGTGTTATGTCTTGTCAGTGTTTGTTTATTTGGTAGCATTGGATGAATCCTATTTCTTCCTACTTTACATGTTGAGTCATAACCCTAGGTGGGCAATATTAGGTTGTTTAATTGCTGGTTTACCATGGAAAACCTACCAAAGGGTCAAAGATCTCATTTTTCTTTCATGTGTGGATCCATCTATAGTTGCGTACAGGGTGTGATTTGTGACGAAAACAGATATTTTTGGAATTATTTTGTACAGCAAAAAGTCTTGACCAGGCCCAGCTTTGGTTGTCTGTAACCTCTATAACTTCCGACTGTTTCTCTGTGAGAGAGAGACAGAGACACAGATACAGAGAGAGAGAGAGAGAGAGACTACGGGAAAGAACAAGAAAGCGCCCCGAAGCGCTGCGTTCGGTCCCACGGACAGCGCGTTTCCTTTACAGATAGGATGTACGGACCAGGTGAGCGCTATTCATCATGAGTTTGTGGACAGCAGCAATTCAGAATCAGAATCAGAATCAGAATTACTTTATTAATCCCGAGGGAAATTACTTATTCTCACTTTAATATGTCAAATATGGGAATGGCCGCCTATCTACCACCGTGGCGATAAAGCAAATCCCCACCGGCGGTGAACTGTAGGTAGTTCAAACTGATTCCCCTCCCGGTAAATTGCACCCTGGTTGCGCAACCCTGGCCAGCGGCCTAGATTCAAGTGTCTGTGTTTGTTGACTTTGTCACATTGGATGCATCCCCTTCCTTTACGGAGTCTTCCTGTGCAGCCACTCACACCCCGGCACCCTCACACTGGCGTGTCAGTGTGTTTATGCTATCCGCTGACCTCTTTGTGGCTATGGATTGGTCTGGAGGGGATTGCCGAGTGTGTGTGTGTGTGTGTGTGTGTCAGGGTGTGGCTGGATGCTTGTCTATGTCTGCAAAAAGGGAGTTTAATTAAAATTTGCTTATTTCCTCCTTTTTCCTTCTTCCTCTGTTTATTCTTCTCTTCTTCCTCCCTGTCTTGTCCTTCCTCTCCACCTCCTCCTCCCTAATCTTCTCTGCCTGTTCCTCACCTCCTTCACCTCCGCTGTTCTCCTCCTCCCCTCATCCCTTCCCCCCCTCCCTCTTTGTGCTCATTTTTCATTCTAACCCTTCTCCTTTCAACCTCCTCCTATCCCTTTGTTTCTTTACCTTCCCTCGTCATTAGCCGCGTTCCCCAGGCCCTGACGTCATGTCTGCCTATACGTTGCGTGTGTTTCCGGGAGCGCAGCCAAACGTGACTCAGGGAATCACATTGAGGTCTGCCCGAGCCAAGAAACATAGCATAGTTCTGCTTTAGGTTTAGACACTTGTCAAGTTCTCTTGAAGGAACATTTAACTGTCTGACGATGATGTAATGGCACTCCCCTAACATAATGACATCTCAGGTCTGGATACGTCACTCAGGAGAGAGGGATACATTGAAGTGTTAGAATCAGCAGATGGAGTGTGTGCAGGGCATTGATTTAAGATAGAGAAAAGGCTGTTTTTGAAAGCTACTTAAAGGGAAATGTAAGTTCACTTGAATCAAAATATGAATAAGATGAATTGCTATGCTATTTCTGTTTTATCACTAATGTAAATGAGAGTGGAAATGCAGAATTTAACTTCCAAACAGTTAAAGGTGAACTTTTAAAGCTTGACTGTAAGGCGACGATAAACCTTGACTCACAACTCAGAAACTATCTTGAGTCATACTTACCAAAAATTACTTATTATTAGTGTATTAGTGTAATTATGTGCTGCATTGACTTTCATACTGTGTTGCAAAGGTTTTACGCAGATTGCTTCAGACTTTAACTGATAATCTGGTTTGCTAACCTCCTTGCTACGTCTGTTCCTGTCTTGTTATACGGGGGATTTTGACGTTGGACATTCCATTGTGGTGAATTTGAAGTGAGTGGCTGCATGCTCACTTCCTCTGTGGGACCACTGGACATCCATCAACTGGCTTATGCCAAAAGTGCACGTGTGTTTCCTTATCAGCAAATACAAAAGGGTGACCCCAGTTGAAACACTGTTTCCCGACTACTGGCTTTATTTTACTTTGATTCAATATATTTTCACTCTCAAATTGACTTGTACAAAAATGCAGGGACTGACACAGTCAAAGATGAATTGATTTCATACAGTATATAAATATTACGAACATAATTCATTAATGTTATATGAAGTATCTTACCTTATTGTCCATGTAAAAGATAATTTTGTTAAGAATCTATGTAAATTATCTTGAATTTTTATAACCGAAAAATGATATTGTCTTTCAATTGCAGACCTACAAACTATGACCCAAAATGTGTTTTTTATTAGACCACCCAGGGTGGATCCAGTCTCTCAGAATGATTTACCTTTACAATTTTTTGAGTGCAGCGGAAGTTGGTCTCTTCGTGTTGTTTTGTTGCGTGCCCACGCGCAAATTTGGAAAATGCAGGGTGGCAGGGGAATCTCATTAATATTCATAAAATAAGCGACCTGATTGGCCGATACAACGTGGCTTGCTGTATCGCTGTAAATAAATTCAGAAAGCAGCTGGGAATCGAGCCCGGGTTCTGGAGGTGAAAGGGCTGAATACTAACCACTAGACCACCAGGGTCCCCTTCTTGTCCCTAAGTTTTTTATAGATTAATTACTATTCTGGTCCCTACGGCGGCTCTGATTGGGCTGCACAGGATATCGCAGCATCACACGGGGACATGCGGGCCTAGAGGGTGCAAGTTCAGCTGCTCACACCTTATTGTACCTTGTCTTTGTCCTGCTGATAGGGGCGTCAGACCAGCGAAAAAGCGAAACGCTCACATTGGTCGTTTTGGGGTTATATCGACAAACAACCTATATTGTTGCATTTCTCATTCAAACCAATCGATAATGCTTGTTGGAAACCTAACAGATGTTTTTTTGTTAACTGAGGTGGCAGTGCAGTCAACACCCCTCACCCAAGTCATCTCACCAGGGACATTCAATTATGAGTGTTAGGGTGCTTTCAAATCACTTCTTTGTGAAGCTGTTGCGATATATGGGTTTTCTCACATTGAACAAGTCTTTGGCTGTCCCACATACATTCCAAGATGTGGGGGACCTAGAATCATCTCCTTCTGCGTTGCAGAACATCCGTTTCTTGTCAAACTAGAACACGATTCACTGCAATTCATTCACTATACACATTTTATCACAAGGGTTGTGTAGACAAAGTCATGAGTATGTGTTCCAGTCCAGTGGGAGTCTCGCTTTGGATAGAAATACAGTCTATCTCGTGACCAATTTTGAAAATGATTCACCAACAGCTGTGCTAATGACTATGTCTAAACTAAACTGTTGGTGGTCTACATCGAAACAATGTGTATTTGACTTACAAGTTATTTCTATGGATAATTTCCCTTTGGACATAAAGCAGTTACGTTGCAGGATTTTGCAGGATCTCAAAGCAAATTTAATAGTGTTTTTGTATACTATGACTGCAAAAATTGGCAGTTGCAGGGCAGATATTTAAGTTTTAAACCCTTAAGTCTTGAAAAGTTTGGTGCAGATCTGGAATTTAAACTGTAAACCTACAATCTGAGGAAAATTGTAACATTAAACATTGTAAACATCCTGCAGAAATATCATATCTCCAAAAATTTTTTTTTGTTTCGCAGGGTTTGTTTGATCCAAGAGTCGTTCCAGAGTCCCAGAAACACGACAATGTTAAAAATACTAGGCTTTTTGAAAACCTAAAATTGAAAAACGTTTGTACAGAAGATTATTGATTTTAAAGGTTATTTGTATTAAAAATGAAATGAACAACACCATCAGTGCTATTCTACACTTTGGGATGCAGGCTCATGAAAGCATATTTTTGTTATGTGAGAACCCCAAACCCTAAAAAATAGCCCTGCGGTCTTTTTGTGCTCAGACCCATACAGAAATGCTGCCATATGCTTTATTACATAAGGGGCTAAAAAAATCTGACATTGATTTTCAGAGACATTAGTATAGAATTTCTTGTGTCAAGTATGTTTCTGTGGACTTGAATATCCATTGGTGAGAATATCATCTGCGAACCACTCCCATGATCTGCAATCTTCACCGTATATCCTACGGGCCGCTTTACATCTTTGTTGCTGAATACTTTAACATGTTGGACAGCTCTCCAGATGGGGTGTACTGAAAGATAACCGTGTTGCAGAGGACCTATTTCCAGATGTGATATCATGTAGCTGTGCTGTACCACAGTTATATATGTTTTCATACTTAGAACAGGATAACAGCCTTTTCTGACACCTTAGCGGCTGAAATACCGCTCTTTGTCTCAGCTTTGTCAAGCATTAGAGCAGAACCTTACAGGTTAGCTAATTAGCTCTACATCCCACAGGCTTCACCCTCTAACGGTTGGCTTGTCCAGTCCCGTGTATGGCATGGCGCACTGAACATGTGCATGCATGAGTCCCAGCCTATAGCCTTTCCCCACACAGTGTTGGCAGAAATAGGAAAGGTGAGTGAAGCCCTCCTGCTACAAGAGTAGGCTCGTCCTCTTATACTCTACACACTACTCCCCAGATGAATGTTGTGTACAGGCAGCTTTTATAATAAAAGATAGTAAAAACCAAAAACATTCCTTTATTACAAAAACCTTTGAGCAACTTAGCAAAACTTGTAAATAAAAAATATATATAATGTAGAGGTTGCAGTCCTTTTTTGTAGTTGTAGGCTTTTCTTACATTGAACTAAACTGAAAATAACACATTATGTGCTGTTATGTACGGAAAAAGAGAAAAAGCTATGCAAAATGTTAGCAGTCCAGACCAGGGTTGAAATCGACATAATTAGAAAATGGATCTGTGTATTTGTCTCTACAGCAGCTTGGAATGACAACACGGTTCACGGTCCCGGCTCCCAGACGACCATGCTGCCAATAGATAAACTGTCTGTATCCAGCGTGCCTGTACTCACAATAGTCTGCTCCGGGGTCCTGGGTGTCATCAACTGCCAGGATGTCATTGTGTGTCTGACGTACCAGATGCAGGATGCCCTCCTCCAGGCAGTACAGGTCCATGTCCAGCTTCAGAACTGGAACCCTGTAATCAAAGTCCAAGTGTTATTTATCATGTGCACAGTATAACACAGGGCCAAGAGTAAAAAAAAAAAACAACTACGAGATTGTAAATGGGGAATATGGACAATAACAATAACAATATTAGAGGTGCTATATTATAGGTGCTATATATATTAGGTGCTGCAGTCGGCATTGCATATATCCACTTCTAAATCCCCTCTGGTGTGCATGTGCATGTTCGTTATACATTGTTTGAGGGAATTATAACGTTAGGTAATTGGACGCAACCATCACTAATGCCAACATTTTTTTTTAGGAAAAGGGATACTTTTATTCAGCACCTTTCTAAAACCTATGTGGATGTATTATTATTATTTTTTAATTATTTGTCTAAATAAAAATGTTATCAATAGGACATTTAAATATACTGTATATACACCATGTTGCCAAGACTCTGACCTCCTCTCTGTAGGTGGTCTCATCGATGAGACCCATATGCTGGTGTCATCTGCAAATTTAAGCATGACATTTGAGCTGCACATGGCCACATGGTCATGCGTGAACAGGGCATACAGGAGGGGACTGAGTACGCAGCCCCGAGGGGCTCCGGTGCCCAGGGTCAGTGCAGAGCAGGTGAGGTTACCCATTCTCACCACCTGGGGTCTGCCCATCAGCAAGTTCAGGATCCAGTCACAAAGGGAGGTGTTAAGACCCAGGATCTTGAGCTTGGGTATGAGCTTAGCGGGCACAATTGTGTTGAATGCTGAGCTGTAGTATAAACAGCATCCTCATGTATGTGTTTCCCTTATCGAGCTGGGAGAGGGCGGTGTGCACTGTCAAGGCGATAGCGTCGTCCGTACATCAGTCAGGGCGGTATGCGAATCGAAGGGGGTCCAAGGTGTCAGGAAGGGTGGAGCAGATGTGGGTTCTGACTGGCCGTTCGAAGCACTTCATGATGATGGAGGTCAGCGCTACAGGTTGGTAGTCATTCAGGCAGGTGATGGAAGGTTTCTTTGGTACGGGGACAATGGTGGTCTGTTTGAAGCAGGTGGGGACAGCAGACTGGTTCAGGGAGAGTTAATCCGTCCGTGTAGTTCGTCCATCTTATTGTCCAGGGATTGAACATTTGCCAGTAAAATGCTCGGTAACAGCAGATTGCAGTATCTCGTCCGAGATCTGCACAGGATACCGACACGTTTGCCTCTTTTCTTTCTCCTCCATCGGCGTGTTAGTAATAACCACAGCGGCAGGACAAAGGAATCACAGCACATACTCCAGTAAACTGAGTCTGTGTCCAGCAACAAACAAACTTCCAAAAGTGCTTGTCGATCATACCGTATGAGCAACAGTGCAGTATGTACAAAAATAAAAACTAAAAAAGTAATCAACAAAAAACGATGAATTGAATGCAGAGCCATTGTCAGTGCGACCTTCCTACGGCGCACTGGAAGCAGAGAAACAATCAACACAATCAAACATGTAGTTAGAAAAATTATACTGAAAAATCATACTGTATTATTCTATCATGACACCAAGTTTTTTTTATCATGGCTGAAACCAAGATATTGTATTAGGAGCTTGCTGTTATTTGCAGTTGACAGTTACAGTAACTATTGGGTGGCAAGTGATATACCCTCTGAGTTTGACTGTATGGAGGAAAGATAGAAAGTATGTCTGAGCTTGATAGTCAGTGATGTTATTACTATTTACCTTAACTTTATAAACTTTACCCAACAAGAACTTTTCCATTATGATTTTTTTATTACACATTGTCATTATGGAATTCAGCCGCTTCACTAGCTTATGGAGCAGCTAACTAGCTAGCATATCTATAACAAACAGCTTGATATCACTGAGGCCTTCGCGTCAGTGACAGTGACAGTGTATTTATTTCACGACCATATATTTTGCTAGCAAGCTCAGAACAGCCTGCATGTCATTTAGCCCCGATGCGGTAGTCTGCTACACACCTTCAAAAAACAAACAAACATGAATGACAGTGTAAAATTACCTGTCTGTGAACAATGCTAAAGTTATAACTCAAGCCGTTCATGTTCCGTAGGTCTCAGCATCCAAGATGCACTTCACAGCTGTTTTGGCTTAGTTGGCGGAATAAAAAAAAAGGACCCTCTCGACCCCTGATCCTTCACCCCTGTTGCCATTCTTGCATTCTAGAAGCACGTGTTTCCGGCTTGTGCAGGCTGAGGGGACGGTCTGTTTGATGGGCCGTCAAAGCAAAACGAAGACCAGAAAATAGAGGGAAACGGCGCCACTGAGGCACAAAACAAAACGGAGAGAGGGGAAGCTTTCAGAAGATCACCATCATACTATATCTTACTATACAATGGGGTAGTTCGACTTTTTATTTGATTTTAACATATTATAGATAACACCTTTAAGTGTGGCGGTGAATGTTCAATTAAATGTGATAGAGATCTCCAGCTGTGATACTGTTTTACTTGTATCTAGTTCCACACGTAGAACCACTCAATAAATTAGCCCCAGCTTCTATCTGCAGAGCTTGGTATCTCGTATAGGCCAGTGGATGATTACCCTCCAGCTGTTATACACTGTTGTACTTGGATAAAGCTGCACACTTACCACATGATACAGGGAAGAGAAACCTTGCAGGCTGAAATCCCTTTAATTGTGAACACTTTAACATGTCAGACAGGTCTCATGCTAAACGAACGTGTTGTCAGCGTTGCTGTGACACACTGTTGTACTTCCAAGTTCACATATGGGTTCACACATTTTATACCTTTGCAATTGCATCATAGAATTAGATTAGGTTAGATCAGATTAGTTTAGGTTATATTAGATTATATTATATTAGATAAGATTAGAACAACTTCATTGTTTTGCAGTGGGGAAATTAAGTTATTGCAGCAGCTGAAATTAAACAACATAATACAGCTAGAAAAGACCAGCAAATAATGTTCCTCAGAATACTAGATGAGAAGAAGCTAAATTTGAACAGCTGCAGACACTGACTAGCTAGATGATTCACTGACCCACAGCGAACATGACTGCATGAAAGCGCCTAGAAAACTTTAAAGCGTAGTGCATAGCAGCGGTGGTGACCTAGAGGTTAGAGGCGCAGGCTTGTGACTGGATGGCCGCCGGTTCAAGTCAAGTTGGGTTAAGTGAATGTGTAATGCTCTCTCCTCCCTCACAAACTACCGTTGAAGTGCCCTTGAGCACGGCGGTTATTCAACCTCCCTCTCTCCGCCCCCAAACGTCTTTAAACTGAACAAAGTCAAGACAACAGTGACAAAACGAACAGTTCCATCACACTAATACTCAAATTTGACAACTTCATATTTTTTTTTCACGTTATCCAAGTAAGTTTGCTTCTATTGTGGAACCACTTCAGGCATCAAAGGAGTAGATCAGAAAGAGAGTATGACGCACATCAACCAAACTAACGTTATAACAGCGCTCTTCCTATGTCAGTCCTTTGAATGGTGAACTTCCGCAAAAAAGTGACTCAACCTTGTGGTAGTGGCCCAGTCTACCCCCCTGAGAGTAGCGGTAGAATCAGAGCTGACCACAGTACATTAACACTAAGCCTGGTGAGCCCCCTTGTCCAATGAGCTTTGTGCCACACACACACACACATATACACAAACACACACACACACATATACACACACACATATACACACATATACAC
>OMKK01067544.1:0-14758 GCA_900302305.1 Polymixia japonica
AGAGAGACACACACACAGAGACACACAGAGAGACACACACAGAGACACACACACAGAGACAGAGAGAGAGACACACAGAGAGACACACAGAGAGAGACACACAGAGAGACACACACACAGAGACACACAGAGAGACACACACAGAGACACACAGAGAGAGACACACACAGAGACAGAGAGAGACACACAGAGAGACACACACACAGAGACACACAGAGAGACACACACAGAGACACACAGAGAGACACACACACAGAGACACACAGAGAGACACACAGAGAGAGACACACACAGAGACACACAGAGAGAGACACACAGAGAGAGACACACACAGAGACACACAGAGAGAGACACACACAAAGACACACAGAGAGAGACACAGAGAGAGACACACAGAGAGACACACAGAGAGACACACACAGAGACACACAGAGAGACACAGAGACAGAGAGAGAGACACAGAGAGACGCACACACAGAGACACACAGAGAGACACACACACAGAGACACACAGAAGAGACACACACACAGAGAACAATCAAGACTGGGACAACACAAGACTACATACAGTAGGGAGGGAAGGAACAGATGAACTTATGACAAAACAGGTGAAACCGTGACAATATTTTTCTTTGCATTTCTCATTGGATTGATAATCAGATCAGTTTAAAACTTCTTAAAGAGGAAAAGTAACTAACTTCTTGTCACAGTGGGCTGCAGTGACTACAAAGTTGTTGTCGACTAGGAATCCTCCACATACGTGTTTTCCATTGTTCTGCACAGAAGCCATGTACAGCAATTTGTTCTTCTGTGCTTTTACCCCATGTATGATTTCACTGCCAAGTACTGAAAATGATGAAGAGAAAGTTATAGAATAAAATAAAAATAAGTCAGGTTATCATTATGACGGTTTCCTCTTAAAAGAGCCTCACCTTTCTGTTCTAGAGATGTCAGAACAATTAAAAGCAGAAGTTTGTTTGTGAAGTGCATCTTGCAGGCAGGGCAGTCAGATGGGCTTCATGGGGGTGTTGAATAAACTCTTATATACACCAGACCCTTATATACACCAGACCCTTATATACATCAGACTGTGAACAATAGACAGCTTTGTGGTTTCTGTCTCTACAGTTAGTTAAAGGTGTGACAACTGCAAGCCCACTTGAAGTTTCCTTTTTTCCCTCTCTACTCTCTACCAGTGCCTCAGCAGGCCAAGTCACACACCATGTTCTCAGTTTTGCCACATTATTCTATTCGTTCTCTCCCACCATCAAATCAACCTCAGAAAGATTAATAATTACAACTGCAAGCCCAGTTGAAGACCGCTTTTGGTTTTTGTTAGTATGGTGTGGACCTACTGGTAACTGAGGCTTGTGTTGCCGTATTGGTGAAACCTTGACTGACACGCAGACATTTCTTGGCACCTTGATACAACGGAAGAACAACAGAAGCCACAACTTCCATCTTCAAACTGACGCACTGATGTTCTAACACGTGTGAAATCAGTCTGCCTTACAAACTTACCCCATGAAGATTTGTGGATGTCTTGATGGATAAAAAGCCCTTTCATTTGATGAATTCATATATAATTCTGTTATCATCTGTCTTAAATATTATAATGACGAGTTAATAAAATAAAGCATTGCAATAAATTAAGTTTATTGTTCATTTAATTTAAGGAGCAAACAGTGACAGAGCTGGTCAGACACAACATCTACAAGGAATTGATATAATATATATATAATATAACAATGTAATGAAACTTCTTTTTTGTGGAAGACTATCAAATCTCACATGATTTTTTCTTGAACATCTTCTTGATTCATTGTAGGAACTTTGATATCTCTGTATAAATGTTGGGTACATTTGGATAGTCACAGTTATCTTTGTAATTGAAAGATACAATACCAACCGGCTTCCCATTGCACACAAGAGGGCCACCAGAATCACTCTGTGAAAAAAAAACGTAATTTGTTTATTCATGCTTTTATGAATTGATCCAGATAACACTTTTGCATTAAAAAATAGTTGACACTGTTTTTAGAGGGAAAGAACTAAAACATATCTGACAAGCTCCTTTGTCTGTCCCATATCCACCTGCACAGATAATATTAGCGGGGAGGGTGACTGGTCCGTTAGGAACCTGGTTCCATTCCTTCTGACACACCTTCAGGTCAATTGTAGACACATCCAACACTCACAGGTCATTTACAGTCACACCACCAGTATTAGTCATTCCCCATCCAGAGTTCGTCCTGACGTGGAAGTTGAATTGTTTTCAGTGTTTTGCTTAGTTTAGCTTTCCCATACAGCTGGACACACACAAAATGGAAGGGCTTAATTTCTCAAGGGATTTGCAGAGCACTGTAAAAATGTTTTTGAATGCCACTTGAGACAACTAGATTAAGTTGAATAGATATCTACTTACTTTGAGAAGCATGATGCCACTCCCAGATAAAGTTATAAACCTTTATCCAAGATACATTTATAAAATAAAATAAAAATAAATCAAGGTATCATTAGCATGGTTTCCTCTTAAAAGAGTCTTGCCTTTCTGTTCTAGAGATGTCAGAACAATTAAAAGCAGAAGTTTGTGTTTGGGCAGTCAGATGGGCTTCATGGGGGTGTTGAATAGACTCTTATATAAACCAGATACTTATATACACCAGAACCATAGACAGCTTTGTGTTTTTTGTTTAGGTGACCTCTTATAGTCACATCTTATTTGTGTGCACTATTTATAATTTTATGGTGTCTGGTGTCTCAGCAGACCAAGGCACATACCATGTTCTCAGTATGTCATGGGTTCAAATTTTATTAGTTTTATTAGTTAATTATTCCACCATTCATGTAAGTTGCCATCCACTGTATAGTATCTGATATAATTTAAATATAACCACTTGAAGATAAAATATTTACCTTCAAATCTTAAAATATCACATTGGTTAAAGTATTGCAGTGCATTTCTTTGTACCATGAAATGGTGCCATCAAAACCTCAGTTTCCTGCTTCAAACTACCAAAAGTGTTTATGTTCTCACGCTTCACAAGTTGCTCAAACTGTCTGTTGACCAAATGTTTCCATCTAAAATTTCTGTTAACCAAATGTTTCCATCTAAAGCAAACAATCAACCAAATTAAATATGTTTTTATAGGGTGCAAACACATTCAGTAAACACCGCACCAACACAACTGAATACACACAAGCAAATACAAAATACAGGCAGACAAACTCGGTGGTATTTTCTTTTACATTAAATAAGGCATGAGGTGCATTTTATTTGGATGCATAATTGCTTCCTTACCAGGCATTCCCTTCCTGTCATTTCCCGCCTGGTATTTTGCCATTTACTTTCTGTTCTTTGTCTGTCTTGTTGTTGCCCTGGTGCTCTTACACCCACCCATGCGCACACACACACACACGCACACGCACACACGCACACACACACACACACGGAGATACTCTAAAAATCACACAACACATTTATTTAGCATTCCTGCTGCACAACACTGACTACATATTTAATCTATTTTTCAATTGTCATGGATCACTAAATGTAGTACTAGTTACAAATTTAATAAGTCTGGTATATTGGAGGATTTAACCAAATTTAAAACCAATCAAATTTACATTGGCGTGAAGTTGTGTGTTAATAAAACAAAATGCATTCCAGTTGAGCTTGCCGTTGCTGTTATCTGTTAATGACAACATTATCTTGTTATATCCAGCAGAGGAGGCTAGAGTCAGACATGTTATAACTTAGCCTTTAAAGAATGTTCTGATGATTGACCACAAGATGGTGCTGTATCTCCATGAGTTCAAGGCCTCTTTGAAGTCATTAATTGACCTATTTGACTATCAGCATGTCATTGTGCCTTTTGCCCTCTATTAAAAAAACAACTGCATCTCCTCCATTACGAATCTAAGCTGCAATGTTTCTTGCTTCACAAAGAAGAACTATTGAGTCTATTGAACCTCAATTGATTAACTATGGCATAATAAACTAGGACCACTCAACCCACTCTCAAGTTTCCTTTCAGTTGAAGAACATCATGCCAATGTGTTTAGGTTTCATCAAGACATTAACAACTTGTGCTTTTTTTGCAGTTAAACCTGACAATACTATCACCAGTTTGCACTCTGTATGAAATAGTCAGGAGTGCACTCACCTTTAACGGTGTTTCCAATTGATGTGGAGAGTCTCTGTGTGTTAGTTAGGAGGACTTTCACATTTGTATTTGTTACAGGGTAACAACTTTCTCTTTCAGGGAGAAAGTGTAAATATGGTGAATGTGACAGTGTGAGTTATAAGCTATGGAGTAACAACCATGGACCATGGAAACAAATGCATACAGTTACACATAGGAAAAAGGGAGCTGTGTCACTATCACTGTAAGTTTTGGTAAATGTAAATTAATCTGCATATTTCTTGTCATTCTTTATGTTTCAAAAGAACTCCGGAGAGTTTTGTTATTGCTTTCTTTTTTAAGCTTTGTGGGATATTTTGAGTGTTGTGGCACAGGGATGACCTTAGCATAACGTACAAAGAGGTTAAGCCAGGGAGGATTGATTATTGGTTGAACCTCGTGGCTTGTCTACACTCAAGGCTGTCTGGGTAGAATGCTAGAAAACACCTTCTTAGTCTAGATGTCACTGTAGCTGTTGGGTTCCAGTCTGTCCAGTTTTGGCTCCAGGGTAGCTGTTGTATTACCCTATACACTATATTCTAACTTGGGTGCGGACTCAAGCAATCGGACCAAGTGTGAAAACGTTCTGAGACTTGATGTTCACAGCTCCTTTGTCTGTCCCATATCTACCTGCACAGATAGCATTAGCGGGGAGGGTGACTGGTCCGTTAGGAACCTGGTTCCATTCCTTCTGACACACCTTCAGGTCAATAGTAGACACATCCACCAATCACAGGTCATTTACAGTCACACCATCAGTTTTAGTCATTCCCCATCCAGATACAAGGCCCTTTTGGGTCTGTTTTGATGACAAGTCTTGACTGATGAAACTTATACTTTCTAGTCATGGTTATTTGCAACCTACAGGATTTAATTATATAAGAACCTTTTCACCAGACTTTATTTTTAAACTTCTTAAAAAGAAAAATAACATATATTTAGAAAAATCCATCTTTTCTTAAGAAGAGCACCTCCCTGTTAATCTTTGAAGTTAAAAGGCCTTGTTTGAGCTACTTGAAGCATCAATGTTGAGAAAACGTTACTGTACACATACTGACAAAAGACAGAGTCCGTCTAGCTTCTCTGGCATTAGGAATTACTCCACACAAAGCTTAGCTTGAGCGGCGAGGTGAACAGGCTTCGGTATGCCTCAGACTTTGCATGAAGGAGTCCTGACTTTGGTCTTTTCCAATCACCTACAGCCAAAGATAACCTCATGATGTTGACTGGGACATTGGCCAACGTTTGGCTGGCCTACCTAGGTGGACTGAACTATACGGAGGGAGGCTGTTCTGTTTCCCTTTAGCCCGCAACCCCGTTTTTCATCTATTTTCTTCTGCCTCCTGTTGGTCTCCTCTTTTTTCCTCTACTCTTGCACTTATATTTCTGTTGCTTACCACACCTCCTCAGCCCTTCATTGTTCTGTTGCTTTACCATCTACTCAGCGTATTTTCTCTCCTTTAAATCAAACAAATGCTACTCTTCTACCGTATGTCCCTCGATAGCGTACGGGTAACTATACGCTTCCCCGCTTATACGCCCGCGTCAGCTTCAGGCCACGCTTAAACCGCTCCACTTTCCTCTACTTTCCCCAGGTCCCGTACATTACAATTCCTCGACACAGCCGTCCGCTCACTTTGTCCCCCCTGTGCCCGACACAGCCGCAGGCATCCAGGGAATGAGCCGACATGGGGTTTGGCTGGTCAGCGCCACATACCTGCGGCGTGGCACGGCTAAGGCTTTAGGGGTAATGTGGCGCGTGTGCCACTCAGCAGCCCCGTCTAATGTCCAGCCAGTGGGTTCAGACATGAACACTAATCCACTCAGTGATGAGAAGGCCCCAGTCTGATGGCTCTGCAGCGTGCTGCCAAGACTCTCCCAGGGCACAGAGTCCCAGTCCTGCCTGGCAGATTCAGACAGAGCACAACAGGGGCAACGCGGCACAACTCTTTGGTTCCAAGGGAATGTTGGAACCTTTATGGAATTTAACTCCTTCCTATATCAGTATTATGTGAAGAATTGACTTTTTAAATATTTCAGTCTTTTGTTTTTTTTTAATGGTAAGTCTGTTTGTCGCAAATTGAGATTCTTGGTCAGAGGAGACATTTAATGGCCTCTTTATTCTCTTAAATTTGGTAAACAAACACATATACACACATACACACACACACACACACACACACACACACACACACACACACACACAGATACACTAGCTTTCCCTGAGCACACAAATTAGTCCTTTGGCTAGTCAAATAGTCCACAGCCCTACTTAAACAAAGTCTATTCACTCCCATACTAATGGTCCTGATTGTTAGCCTTCACTGGCTGATAGCGGCCTGTTGATCTTGGCTTAAGAGTGTTCCTAACAATCAATCAGAATATAAATGACAACAAATCACAGACAGGTAACACATGTATCATCGCCCCTTTGAAGAACGCCTCCTGAAAAGTGCCGGGCCTTCATTTGAAGAGTTCAATATTTAAAAGAGTTTTTTTTAAACAGCCTGTTAAAATGTTATGGTTTTGTCAGCCGATGATTTTAAGCGCTTAGGGAAGCCACTATCCTTTAAAAATACCACAGTTTATTTTAATTAAGCGCGGTGGTCATCATTCTGTATGTTTTCTTTTTTCAAATGGATATAAATCTCATATTATACAATGGAATTATTCATCTCTTCATAGGGAGAGAGGACTGTTTTATCTGAATATATTGTTAGCACTGCATTCCATTCTAGGCAGGTTGGTTGGTATGAAACAACCTCAAGGCCAAGTCATTTCTGCTGCTGAATGCCAACAACAGCAAAGCATCTACACCTACACCAACAGATTTTGAAGACCTCTCAATCAGTAGTTTATTTGTATGATCTAACCCAATGTAAAACGAGTCCATGGCAGCTAATACAGCATCACAAATCTTACACCCTAACTTTGGATCTCTAATGGGTTTTTATTAGGCTATTATTTTTTATATTTGTCTCCATTACCCGATAGCGGGTTTCTTAATGGGTTTTAAATGGCTTAGCGGCGACCAGTTGAACAGCTGCCAACCAACTCTTTAGAAAACATTTGACCCACGTCAAACATAAACCCACGTAACTTATTGCACAAGACCGGTAAGTGTGTTAACACATGTTGCGATTTTGATCTGCTCGGGTGTGGATTCGTGTCCTCCTACCATCTCGAGTTTAAATGAGCTTTAATCTCTGGTGAATAATTGACATCAGCCCCAACTATTGTCGTCCTATACAAAGTGCCAAAACAACAATAGCATAAAGTACAAACAAGTTTGTCTTTAAAACATCCTACCTCGGAGTATACCATCCCCATGTCTGAGCCGCTCGGTGACGTAATAAGGAAGAGTACAAAAGAGAAACCTCACAACTGGCCGCTTGGAGGCCAGCGTCAAAGTACAGCCCACGTTTTAACCAAGAAACACTCCCTTGGTGCCTATGTTTTGTCTTCCATTAAGCTAAAATGTTCATTTACTGTATATATCCATCCATACTACGTTCAGTGTCATCCTCTCTCCGTATGAGTGCGAGGTGTGGTTCTTTTTCTTTTTTCTTTTACGATGACTCATGAGTCCAACCGTTTATTTTCCCAGTATGTCACCATTGTCAGACATGTAGGATTTACTGCAGGAGTGTGTACGAGTCTGTGGCATGTTCACACAAGCAGCGAGCAGTGTGGATCAGCTACAGCTAACCTCGAAATTATGCCTGCTATGTCCACAGGTATAATTCTGTGGAAATAAAATTGAGTAGACAGAATGAGTGACAGCAGACAGTGAGTGACTGAGAGTAGAGAGAGAGAGAGAGAGAGAGGGTGGTCTAATTCTGTCTGAGTTCCGTCAATTGTCATCCTCCTCCTCCCCCTCTTCTCCCAGTCTTCCTTTTACCTAAAGTCCATAATTTATTCATTTATTTTTATTTGTCTTTTAAATAAGGAATGACGATTATTTCACCATAGTGGCTATATTTTGATAGCCCTTTTTAATTAGCATAATGCAACACAAATGGGCTTATCGAATATGATGTCAGGTGTCCTTGTTCAGGTATCTGCTCTTTGAAAAAGATTTTCAACACACCCATAAGTGTGGTTTGGGCCAACAAACGTATTCCTTTTCAACAAGCGTGTGTTGACTTGAATTGTTTGTGCCATCTACATTCTACATGTATGGATGCGTTAAACTGGCCAATCTTAGAGTGTTGATGACATGATGATGACTGATCTGTCCTTTAGGGCAGATTTTCCAACACTACAACACATCTGTCCTGTCCATGCCCTAAGCCCACTTTTCAAACGCCACCAGCTCAATGCACTAATTAGCACAACTTTGAGGAGGGAACTAATTAAAGAAATTCGCTGGCGTAGTGTTTGGTTGGAATAAAAAACCTGCATACAAAGGGCTCTGAATGACTACCCCATAGTTGACACCACTATTGTAAGATATGGTGTAGTATACAATTTCACAACTATCTATACTGTTATACTGGTATTTATGCGAAATAACAGTGAAAGTAAAGATGTCTCCCTCTGGGACCCCGCCAAGGCCACCTGAGCCACCACCTGACCCCACTTGGGAACTGCCGCTTTCCAGTACGCTTCATATTGCATGTGCTCATACGCCCTCTATTGGTAACCTTGACTTATTACACAGATGCGCTTGAACGGTACTTATAATCAGCTTCATTGCTTCCATAATATAGTCCTTACGTATTGGTCACTTTAAATATGTAGCACAGCCTAGGTCAAGATAATCATAAAATATATAAAAATGTTAGTTATACTATTTTTAATAGATTGTGTCTATTATTTAATTTGTATAGCCTATCTATTTGGGACAGAACCCAGGCAAGGTTGAACCCTCTCGCCGTTCACCTTGTTTCGGCTGTTGTGTTTACAATGATGATTTATATAATTCGTTTTTCTGCAGGAAAAAAAGATCAGCAACTCTATCAATCTGCAGAAAGACGCTGAAAGCTCGTATAGTTTGTATATACATTTACAGCTCGATTGTGATTGAACAGCTTGATTGTGTGTTAAAAAATATGTTTAAATCTCTGACGTTGCCTGCTGACATAAGGGTAAGTCTTTAGGACAATCTAGACGAGAAATATTGACATATTGATATTTATTGAATATTGACTAAGTAGGGATTGGGGTTGGTCTTTTTAATACAACAAACATTGTCATTAAGCAATAGAAATAGTAATCATTTTAATTTTTTTTTAATCAAAAATACTGTTCGGCAACTGGCAAAGTTGGCAAACATGACCTGATAAGAGCTACTGTTTGTGGTGCGTCATGGCTGCCCGTCAATTAGGCTGCTACATACACACACTGTTTCTCTCTGTGGCCTTGGCTGTGTCGTATTTGCAGTGTTATTCTCTCTTTTGTTCAGCTGCTAGTCTGTATGTGTGTATGTGTGTGTGCGCACGCCTCAAAGAACTTTTATAATACCCTACGTGTGAAGTGAGTATCCTCATCTCCGCCCCCTTTTAAAATGACACATCCCTCATCAGGATCGCCACTGTATATGATGGAAGACTTGACTATTTTTAGAGAGTCGAACGTTTCGAACGTGTTTAGTAGAAGCAATGAAACCTTAAATTCTGATAAATTGTTTTGTTTATTTGCCTGTTTCTCCGATGGAGCAGGGTAAGCAATTAATGCCAGAAGAAAAAGTAAGAAAGTAAGAAAAAGAGTAGTGATGGCACATTCTGGCAGTCCTCAGAAATTGGTTCAAGCAGCTAGCAGAAGAAGAGGTTCTTCCTGATTTGGCTCAAGGTTTAAGGTTCAAGATTTTTATTGGTCATTTGCACCGAATAATTACAGGTCAGACTGGGCATTGACATTCGTATGATGAGTTCACTCCTAGAGTTACTGAACACTAAACATTTTAAAAGCAAAAAGAGAAAATAACAATAATAATAATCCTATATTACAAAAGCAAAAGCACTTCCTTTGTGCTTTGGTCCTTCTATTTTAGCAGGCACACAAAATTGCATAGTGAATGCAGGTTTCTAGGAAACCAATCTTAACAACAATAGTGTCATTCTTCCACAGCCATTACACTATGCAATCAAAATGTATTTTATTATACAAAAATCATGTCTATAGTAACTTTATAGTAACTTCTTGATTACACGTGGTAAACTTCAGTTCAGTAATAGCTAATTTCCCAACATGAGGTAGAATAATGGTAAGAGTAAAATAGGTAAAATTGTGACCTTCGACGTCATGGGTCGGTTGGTAATAGACATACAGTGTATTTACCAGTTAATGAGTAGACCTACAGTAGATAACAAGCACCGGGATGCACCATAAAGAGAATAAAGAGTTGGCTCTACAAGTATTGATCTATTCACTGAGGGCAAGTCACAGAGTCACGTCACACAGGTTTTTCCTGCATGATGGCATACAGCCGAAATAAAACAGCAAATCTGGAATGGTTCATGGGTTGCACAATACAAATGTACTGTATATATACTTTACACACAACCAGGTTGGGAAACTACCACCAGCCAGCAGGTAAATGCTGGGAAATTTAAAGCAAAATGAATGAGTTAAATTCTGGACAACACACAAGTCTGAGTGCAGTGGTCCCCACACATCTAGGGAGATTTAAAGCTGAAATCCATGATTTTTGCAGTTTGCCGGTGGTGTGAAGTAATTGAAATGATATCCGGACCACAACACGGTATAGCAGTCAGTGTCGTTCGTGTGACGTCAGCTTGCCAGTACACATCTGCCATAGCCTTAGAGTATAGGCCTAACTAGAGACAGCGTCCAAAATGGCCGCCATTGATTCTCTATGGATCTGCTCAGTACAGCGAGAGGGAGGTGCTCCTGGGCGCCGCCATATTATCCATTTCCAGCTCGTCCAGTTTTGCACAATAGCTGGTTATCCAGTTTGACACCGTAACCTGTTGTATATGTCACCACCGCGATGGTGAGAATGCTACTCAATTTATATAATCTAAAGTTGCCTGACACATTAACTTATTGTATAATTCAGTAGACTTATTATTATATGTATGTATGAACAGAGTTGGTTGCTGAATATATCAGACTGCTGCTCATGCAGGACAGCACTGTTAATGGTGCTTGATCATGACTTATCACGAAAATAAAACTCAATGTTCTACCGATCTGATAGACTCACAAAGAATCTGTCTCTGGAAAAAATGCGTGCACAATACAAAGAACACACCGAGCCAAGTGTGACATCTAAAAAAAAATATATTGAAAAATTGAGAAAAAATTGTAAAACATGAATGGAAGTCTATGGAGAATTTTACTGGATGGAATTGGTACAGTACCTCTGGCTGCAGTACCTCACGTCTCCACTAGTTTTGGTGGCTTCAAGCCCAGAGGTAATTCCAGGCCCTCTGGCCATAGCCGAACGGGAAAGATGCTAGCTAGCAGACTAGCTACCACTGTTAGCTGCCTTATCCAGCCTTTCTGCAGTTAGATTTTGATAAGTAAAACGCATCACTTCCTGTGCACAGAGCATCTCCAGTCAGGATAATAGTGCCAACTGGTGTTGGGTAACCTCACTCCACAGTCCAGATAGATAAAATAGCTATTTGTTAATAGAAAATGTCCCCTTAAACTTGTCCCATAGCTTTAAGCTATGGATGTTTAGAATGTCTACTCTACAAGCCATGTTGGCAGGTAGCCAATTTTTTTAAATTTCTTAAATTGATTTAGCCTTAAGGCCGGCAGATGGAGGAAACATAGTTTTTGTACAACTCTCCTCAGGCCTCACATTATTATAAAGGAGCAATAGGGTCACATGGTGTGTGTGTGTGTGTGTCGTTGTCATCCCCCCTCCCCATGTCCGAGATTTTAAAGTAATATATCAAAGATTTTAAAGTCTTATATCCAAGATTATTCGCGTTTATCCGAGATTTTAAAGTCATATATCCAAGATTTTATTCTCGGATATACAAGAATATATACAACTTTAAAATCTGTAATTATCTCGGATATGCAACTTTAAAATCTCGGATACTAGGGGGAAAAAACGCCATGTGGCCCTATTGCTCTTACTACTTTATGTGGTGTAAATAAGAGAATCACTTCACTTCGTCTTCACAAAAAGGCTAGTTCAAAACGAACGGCTCGTTTACAATCGTTACATTACTACCGCACGGCAGCCCGTTGAACTCCCCATCTCTGCTTTGCTGCCACCATCATTCACACGGCGGCGAGCATTCATTCTCTGGTCAACCATCGACTCTCCGGCCACATCGCAACACATACATCACACAGTTTCTCAGCCGTCTTATCGCTGGTAAATTGCATTTCACGGTCCTCGACGTGTTTTAGACACTGTTACTGAACGGAGTGTGTTGTGATTTTTTTTAAAGCCACCGTTGTGGTTGAAAAGAGTGTGACATTTATGTTGACGGCTGTTTCCTGCTCCCTCTCGCTCTCTCTCTCTCTCTCTCTCTCTGTCTCTATGTGTCTCTCTGTGTCTCTCTCTCGCTCTCTCTAGCGTGGGCCACATGTGACAGCAGTGATGCCGGACAGGTTGCGGGACTAAACCATAGCAAAGAAACTGGTAAATACTTATTTTTCTCTGCCTATTTGTTACCGGTCTGTTAATACTAACGAGGTGAAGTAGGGCACCGGACTACTGTGACACAATTAATAGTCAATATAGAAGAGAATAGAATCGAGTCCCGCTTCTGTCGTTTGCTTTTATGTTTACATCACTTCTCTGTTGTTTTTTTCTGGTGAATTCCTCATTAGAGATTTTAAATCAGAGAATGAATGAGTCGAGGGCGTCGCACAGTGCATGAGGTCAAAACCTTTGGTAGAGAAGGTCGCAGTACGCAGGTGCATGAATGTGGAAAAGCTACATATTTGAGTGACATGAGAGTGTTTTGTGTCCTATTATTACACTACAAGATTTACAACTCGCACAATAATTGCACATATATCAGGTAATGTAATGTAATGTAATGTGCATTATTTAATATCTGTAATATATAAAGGATGCAGTCTTCAAAGGTTTCATCATATTTTAAGCCAATGACTAAAATTGACCAACTATCCTTAAAAAAAGAACCATCATTTATTGTTGTATTTTGTGTAGTCAGTCAGGACTAGGTGTCACCATTTTTAAGTGGTTTGGTGGATATATAATTTTAAAACGATTATTTCATACATAACTTTGAGTTGGTTTGGATCATCAGCAGTGACGTAGCTGATGATATTGATTGTTACCATTGTTAAAAAACAGTTAAAATGGTTGATGTTGAAATTAATTTACATCCTTGGTGTAGTTTCTTCTTGGAAAGATGTTGTTCTATTCTTGATATTAAAAGGTTTTTAGTTCACTAGCTCACTACTCAGGTTTTCTGGGTTTATGTAGACGTCAAGGCAACATTTATGCTAGAATAAATTATTCAAAGCGCAGGCTATTTTTGATTGAAACTTAGCAAATAATGATTACCAGTAGTATGTTTTCACCATACTTTTGTTATTTTATAGGGCTTTGTTTATATGTTTCTTTTATATACTTTTTTCCCCTTTTGCTAATGCTTGCTGCAAGCAGTATTGGCCATTTGCATTGTCTCAAAAAAGTTGCATAGCCCCAGTGAAGTGCAGTAAGGAGGGGCGTGGTATACGTTGGTGAATGTACATTTCCCATAATGAAGTTAGCCAGGCACTGTAGACAAAATGCTGCGTGTGTCTCTTCCTTAAGAGAGGTGTACTTTCCACTGCATCTAATGGAGTGACATGGCAGCATGGTATGCTGTAAAACCACTCTCTCTCTTTCTCTCCCTCTGCTCTCCCACTCGCTCTCTTTCTCTCCCTCTCTCCCTCTGCTCTCCCACTCTCCTCTCTCTCTCTCTTTCTCTCCCTCTGCTCTCCCACTCTTCTCTCTCTCTTTCTCTCTGTCTCTCTCTGCTCTCCCACTCTCCTCTCTCTGTCTCTCTCTCCCTCTTTCTCTCCCTCTCTCCCTCTGCTCTCCCACTCTCCTCTCTCTCTCTCTCTTTCTCTCCCTCTGCTCTCCCACTCTCTCTCTCTCTTTCTCTTTGTCTCTCTCTCTGCTCTCCCACTCTCCTCTCTCTGTCTCTCTCTCCCTCTTTCTCTCCCTTTCTCCCTCTGCTCTTCCATTCTCCTCTCTTTCTCTCCCTCTCTCTCCCTCTCTCCCTCTGCTCTCCCACTCTCCTCTCTGTTTTTCTCTGTTTCTCACTCTCTCTCTCTCTCCCTCTCCTTTCTCTTTCTCTCTTTCTCTCTCTCTCTGCTCTCCCTCTCTCCTCTCTCTCTTTCTCTCTGTCTGTCCCTCTTTCTCTCCCTCTCTATCGTTCTCTTTGCCTTTGTCCACTCTCTGTTTTTCAGTTTGTTTTTCTTCGTCACACTCTTTCTCTCTCTTCTCTTAAGTCAGATAGCTTAGTTTGGCCGGCTGGCTTGCTAGCTGGCTACTAGCTTCACGGATAGTTGACTCTAAGACTGGCTGGCTGACTGGTTGGCTTATTGACTGACTGGATGTGTGGCTGCCTGCCTAGCTGTCTGACCCAGTTCTCTTCTTTCCAAACCCTCATAGCAAA
>OMKK01067562.1:0-13396 GCA_900302305.1 Polymixia japonica
TCCCTCTTGTAGGGTGGGGGCGTTCAACACCCAGGCCAGTCGGACACAAGATTGGCGCTGGGTTTGATCGCCTGTTTCCGTGAGAGTATCGATTCATGCTTAGCGTAACAAGTCCCGGCGGAGCAGTAACCTTGCGAAACTCACACCTGCGTAAACGGCCCGCAAGCCTGCCAGCGCAGCACTGACATGTAATGGATTGCTGCAATTCTCATTAAACAAATCACCCAGATGTTTTTTCATGAAGAACATTCCAGGGTCCGCACAGGGCCTGCCTGGTCTGAAGCGCACAGAACTCACGACTCTGTAGATGGACAGAGGCCGTTATAGAAGCGGTTATGCGTTTCACGGTGTACCTGCGATTTAACCACGTGGGAAGTTTAATTGTTAAGTTGAAGTGAAGGTAAAAAAAAAAATTGCCTTTGTCCTCATTCGTTGGGTTAACATATCCTCGTAGCAGCTGGGAGGTAAGAGCTGACACTTAGGGAATCGTTGTTTTCAATCGGCAATACGTAAGGTGCGTTCCCCTGCCAAGCAGAGCAAACTCTTCAATCCATTTACATCCACTTGATCTCCTCCTCCCCGTAAGAAAAAAGGTCACGACAGCCTCTGAGGTTTTAACGATGTGTTAAAATCCATTCTGTGAAAAACATGAAACAAATCACCTCACTCTGGGTCCCCTTGTGTGTCATTGTGCATTTAAGATTATAAGAGAAAATGTTTATGAAAAGGATTGCTGGGATCAGGTCCAGACAGCTCATTGGAAACTGGTTGTAGTGATTTCATTATGGAAGAATTACAGCTAAACAATCTACCAGGTTCACAATGTTCTATGTGTATGTTCTATGTGTTCTATGTACACCTTGCACATTATATCAAAGTTATATACCTTTACATTATCAATCTGTCCCGACTGTTTCCATCTGGTCGCCCTACCGTCTACACAAGGCTCATGTTGGGAAATAAATTTGAATCCTCTGTTTCTTAACAGACATGTTATTCTCTGTTTCCTGCCCAGGGACTATAGATGTAAATTACCTTATAGATAACTCTGGTACAGCTAAGAAACTGTGCATTGTCCCTGTCAAATAAACTAATTAATTAATCTGGAAGGAGTTCATTCATGGGATCCATAATCTGAACCGTGTTATGCAATGTCACTCGGCTATTATTTTATCATAGATTGCTCCATGACTCAGGCATTACATGTTCATCTACCATGAGTATAAAATACGAATGAAAACAGCAGTTTTTAGACCATTTCATGTGACAGACCCCCAAACAGACATACGTTAGGCCACGGACCCCAATTTTTTGTCCAGTGTCAATAGTCCACATGTACAATCTATTCAGATGTAATTTTCCACATAGGTTTGGTATAGTTCTCAAAGTTGTTTAAATGTTAATACATGTGTTCTTTGTTCTTTTCTTTGTTGAGAGAGAGAGAGAGAGAGGAGAGAGAGAGAGAGAGAGAGAGAGAGAGAGAGAGAGAGAGAGATGAAATGTATGAGTATGAGGATGTGGAAATATATTTCCTAAATAATTATAAGCAAATATTAAATCAATTTGATGCTTTGAATGCCATTTTAGGTTAGAAAATACAACATTTGCTCACTTGAAAATACATTTGCCTGATTTAACGTGACTTCAGGTATAAACCACGCCCACGTCGGGTCTTCCATCTGGATATAGATTCAGATACAGATAATGATGTCTCTGTACACCTCTAACACACATATAGTCAGAACAGTCATCTTAAAGCATGAGTCAAGACACAGTAAACAAATTGTATTTGCAGAAAGTGAAGGTTAGCAATGAAACAATGAAAGGATTCTATATTATGTATTAGTAAAGTAGTTAACATTATCATCACACACTGCACTGGTTTAGTGTTACAAACAGAAGTGTAGTGTGGGAACAAATATATAAGTATACATATAATTAGGCCTAGTAAAAAAGCATACCATTTAGCCAGTCCACTTCAATAAACAAATAAAGCCACAGAAAAACATTTGAATTAAATTTCATTTTAATTGAATTTATTACATTTATTAAAGATTTAGATTTAGATTTGTATGTTGTGTTATATGGTGTGTGTGTGGTGTTGCGTCCCCACTCTTCGTGGCCTTAGCTAAGTTCACAGTGGACTGCCAGCAATCGTGTGTGTGTGTGCGTCCCCACTCTTCATGCCCTTGGCCAAGGTCACAGTGGGCCTCAAGATATTGTGTGTGTGCGTCCCCACTTTTCGTGCCCTTAGCCAAGGTCACAGTGGGCCTCAAGATATTGTGTGTGTGTGTGCGTCCCCACTCTTCGTACCCTTAGCCAAGGTCACAGTGGGCCTCAAGATATTGTGTGTGTATGTCGGTATTACAGCTCTTGCATTTTCTCTTGTATCGGCCTATTCATAATGAAATCAAAACATTCAAAACATATTCTGACCATAACAGACGATAGAACAACTGCTAAACTGAAAACTGAGATTAGCTCAGTGAATAAGGAACCAGTGAATAAGGAGCCAGCATCTTTTAAAGTGGACTGGAAAATTTGAATAAGGAGCCTCATATAGAAACTAGCAACCTGATATAGATTTGGCCTAATCCTAAGGCTGCTATAGTTGTTCAGCTTTTGTGTCATATCCCTATTGAATGAGCATTGACACAGATACACAGACACAGTAGCTTTTGCAATAGCAGCCATGTAATTTTCGTTGAATTGTGTGCTGTAGTTAGTGTCTCCTATGAGAAGGCAATGTAACGGCAGCAACCTAGAGACTGACACCAGAACAGATAAGACTTTGATGGTAGCTTATGATGAAGCCAGTGTAGAGATAAAAAATGTATGAAGTCTGTTACAGCAAAACACTTGTAAATGACAAAGGACAGGTCACACATACTGTACTCACACTCATTCATAATGAGTGTTAAAAAAGATCAATTCAAATTCATACTGAGACATTTGACAAGCGTCCAGATATCACTAACCGGTAACTTGTTACTGCGCTGATGTCAGAGATGCTTACTGTGCCGATGCCATGAACTCTGAAGCTCATCAACACAGGCATTGACCTTTCTTGATTGACAGACTTTCTTTTTGATGGAAGTTGAGAAAATTTGATTTTCAAAATTGTTTTAACCAGTTATCGCTTGTGGGAGTCCATATGTGCAATCGATGAGAGAACAGGAGGAAAACAGCTTGAACAAATGTCTGTACTGGGATACAGAGTGGCCAAAGATGAAGTAGGTTTTTTTGAGCTGTGATAGTCTGCAGAGAGAGAGTGGAAGGAAGTGTTTAGCCATGGTATCTCTAAAGGAATAGGGATATTCAGTCCCTGAACTTGCTGGCACTGTGATGATCTGCTGTCACATCTGTTTGGACTGTCATCTTCAGGATAAATCAGACCCTTAATTTAATTGGGCCAATGGGGCAAATGCGTCAGGCCAGCCCACACTATGACCTCACAAACTCAGCAGTGCCAAGGGAGGACCCCTGGCTCTTCCACCATGGTTGAGCTGGAAGACGAGGCTGGTGGGTTGAAATTACCAATGTGATGCACTTGCAATATTCACACACAACAATACACTGAAGTCACAGACATGTATGTTCCCCAGTCTCTCTCTCTCTCTCTCTCTCTCTCTCTCTCTCTCTGCCTGGTCCCTACTGTCATAAATTGTTCCCTCCTGTGAAACAGTCAGTCTGCATCCTGCTTCATTCCATGCTTCATTCCAGATGTGTTTAACGGCCCTTCAGGGCCACAGAGAGCCTGGACCCCTCTGGAGATACAGGGGCCTAAAGGCCAGCAGTGGTTCCCTGACTCCTCCACTGAGTCCATCGTCCTTAACGCTAAGGACTCCACCCAACCACCTTCTGTCCCTGTCTCTTCGACCAGCCAGCCAACACCAAAGCCCCGAAACCCGATAAAATAACCTGCCCACAAATATATAATTATAAAATATCTATAATTCACATTTACCGGTCATTAGCAAATTAATAAGCTGTTTTGTCCGTGACAACTCTTCTTCCCTCGCCTCCTCTTTGCTCTTGTCTCTCCCCTCGCAGTATAACGATTATTTCCCTCTATCCACTGTCCACTTCCATATTCTCTTTGATTTATGCACTGTAGTCTAGTCACCCGTAACCATGTCATCGTGTGCAGTGATAAACAGCCCCATTAATGTTCCCCTTCTTCTCCTCCGCCTGCAGGGCCAGGGTGGGTGCTCTTAACCTACGCTCTAGAAAGCCAAGGCCAGCCAGAACTGAACTCATTCAGAAAGGCCCAGAGCATTTGAGAGGAAACATCGCATGGTCCAACGACGTCAGAGCAGGGCTCCAAGCCCTAAACCGGAGGTCTTCAGTTGGATTCGTGGCTGTGTGTCTATGTGGGGGGAGTGCCAACTACAACAGAGTCTCTCTCCAGCTAGAGTTGTGGATTGATGTCTCACTCCTCGGCTGCTACGATGTTGTCACCCAGGTTAAACAGTAGTTTCATCGTTTGCTACTGGTATATGGCTTTATCCAGACGTGGAACGTTTCATTCAGCTAAACGCTTGCTCTCCCTCTCTCTGGCATTCTCTCTCTCTGTGTGTTTATTGTGGTTAAAATGCATTTCTGTCTAAGTGCATGCAAACCCATGCTCTTGCCCACACCTGTGATCATGTATGTTTATGGTAAAATGTATATATGTATCTCCTTCAATTTCGCTTTCCAAAACATGAAGCCTTTAAAACCAGCAACAATATCAGAAAATCCACCAAACTGTGGCCTCTTAAAAACAATAGATATCGCAGACACTTTGATGGTTTCAGTATAGTCAGATACAGCATGTTTGAAGGGCTGTTTCAAATGTGGAGCGAGATCAGAGAGGACCCGCAACCTCATCCTGTGAGATCAACTTGAGCTCAGCATCACTATGATGATCTAAAATGTCTGGCCAGAGCTCACGAAAGACCTGTTGCCATGGAATTAAATCACAGGTAGCAAATAAAGAGTAACTGATGTTTTTAATTACTCCCCCTCTTGCCCTGTTCCCAACCACCAACACACAAACACAGCGATAGCCCTGGTGGATCCTAGTGGATGCAAGAGGTGCATTTGTGAAGGTCTTTTCGTATTTACAGAATGAAGAACGCTAGACAGGGTTACAGGTTTACAGGGTTACGTCTCTTGTTTGTTGTGAGTGTAGACGCTATACTGTCCTGACGAGTTTCCCTTGCTCGAAGAGCTTTATTGCATCCTATTTGGTAGAGACCAAGTAGAACCATTTTAGAACTCCGCTCCCGTCGTAATCCAACCAGAACTCCACTATTTCCAGGGTTACACCCTCAAAGACTACGACTGACCACAGCACACCTAAATAAACATTCCACCAGCTCACAGGGAGACAACCGAACCAGGACAGGCTCTATAGACTCAGTCCAATTTACATAATTGTAGTAGGCCTAGAGTGGGTCCCAGGAGCCAGGACTTTTCTGAACCACTACGAGTCAGACAGGGCACTCTTTGTGTGGGAATGTGATGAGGAGACATGGCAGAAGTTTCCATGACATACATTTCAGCACATATACATAGATTTTTCTCCATACATATTCCCCTATGCGCTCAGCAATCATTAGCTCGCTAACATGAGAGTTAGCTAAGGATATGTTGTTGTTTTTTCTATGGGTATGCTTGAAATAGGTTGCTTGTATCCTGAGCAGTGATACATAACTTTAGTTTAGGCTTAGGATCTAAGTTTATATTGCAATGACCACAACACATATTTTGGCCTCTGTGAGGTTGAAAGCATAAATTGGTAATATGTAGGAATATGTTGTTCTTAGCTTCTGGTCACATTTTTATTCAAGAATAAACTGTGTTTTACTCTCGTGTTCTGACACAAATTACAGTGCAGCCAACATCCTCTGATCCTCCTGTTGATCACTGTAGCTACAAACCCACCATGTATCCTCTAATCAGTATTTATACTGAGGATCATTGTTCAGCAAACTGCAAGTACTACTGGAATAATCTGATTTCTATCTAATCAAAATCCAAAGAAGCTTTTTTTTCTAATCAACAATCCAGGATCACAACAAGAAAGTAACACGTGAGCGCTATCTCATCTACAAACTAGAACAGTGGTCAGTGAGCTAATCCATTAAGAATGTTTTTAATCCTCCGTATGCCCTGGAGGTTGTGAGGCATGTTTGAGCTCAGTTTGTGCTCTGCAGAGCGGATGGCTCATTTTGGGTATTAGACAGGGCTTAAAGAGCCAACGGTGTCATGGGTTGGCCTGGTAAGGAGAAGCTGTGCAGAACTGGGCGCTGCCTGGAGAGGACAAAGGCTAATTAGACTGCCAGTAGCTAACACTGTAGCATCACCAGGAGGAAGGCATCACCACAGGGATGCTGCTGGCTTTTCTTAAATGAGTCCATTCAAATGTAAAGACACACTCACTATAACATGTATGCATGCACATACACACAGATCCACTTCTTTTGCTGTTTATCTCAATGTTTCCTTGCAGTTTCTCCCTGTATGAGGTCATGGTCAAGGTCCTAACTAAACGCTCCTACACAGATTAGATAAAACTGATCGGCAATTATTTTGAGAATCCAAGGACAATCAAAACCTTTCTTTGCTCAGAAAACTTTGGCTGCAGTGAAACGTTTCGCGAGAGCAGTTTTTAATTTTGTGATGGATCAACAGCGCCATCTATTGCTTGAACTGAATACAGCACTGAGAGAAACAAACGACAATGCTCCAACTCTAAATGTGGGATTGATCCTATAGCAATCCTACACCACTATATAACTGCAATGTTATGTGATATTCTGTCAAATTCAAGACTTTTCTTTTATTATCTTCGGTATCTATCTGTCGGTAAACAGCCTTTCAAAAAAATGTTTCTCAGTAATGTCCAAGATGCTGATGTTGGATCTGCACTGCATAATCCACCAATAGTGAAACACCTGTTTAAACCAGAGAACTGAATATCCTTAGTAATGCCCTAAACATGTCAAAATTGTCATCACAAGAAATTATATTTCTCAATTTTTTTTTATTATTATTCTTTCAAAAGGTCATCATTAAAGGCACAGTCAAAAATATATTCAGTACTCAGTAAAGCACTATATAGTTTAAATCATAGTTTAATCAATGTAAATGTATCTTTGTTAAATTTAGTACAATTCTAAGCCGGTCGAGGCTAAATCAAGTACAACACTATAGTTTATAATGATTTCAGAGGTGATATACAGTACATGTAATTGTAGCTATTGATCTTATTCTTGTACAGTAATTTCTTAAAATGTTCAATAAAATGAAACAACTCTTTCTGTCACAAAACATAATCAGCTTCTCAACTGGCTAATGTGTTAGCAATATGGGTCTCAAATGATTTTCAAAACACGTTTAGTTTTAAAACCACAGCACCAAAAATACACATGAAAACACAGCAGTTGGTCACACTTAAAAAAGTTGTGATTAGTATCAGTCGCTCAAGTATTTGTGAAGTTGAAGTTGAAGCTGATCATTAGCACCATAATGTTCTACAGCAGTCTGACAATGTCCAACGGACTTGACCTTTACTGATATATTAAATGAAATAGAAAGCACTGTTAGGTTTAAAGATTTAATATAGTTGATATAATTCACTATGGTGATACCTATTAGACTATTAGAAAGTGCTACTGTACAGATCTAACTGTCCTCAAATTAACTGACATTTCTGTCCATCGGTGAAATACAGTGTAGAGAATCACTAATATCAAGTTACTCACTAAATATAACTCAACTAAACTGTAAAGAACTGTATTTGGTTTTAGTTCGCTGCTTCCAGCGGCAGCCTCATGCGGCTAGTCTATGATGTGCTATCTCCTGACGTCTGTTATAATCACATAACACCTCCCTCTTGATGATGTAAACTCTGCACAGCCTTTGGGGCTGTTGGGATCTAGTGTCTAAATGCTTTACTTCAAGTAGTGACGACAGACAAAGAAAGACATAACCCAATAGAATACGGCTTAAAATCAGACTTTTTTTTTTGTGTGTAAAAGTGTAGACGCTTGTCCTTTTGTCCCATTCAAGCTAGGTGGCCTGGGTTTACAGCCGGCTGGCTGTGAGGCGTCCAAGGGAGGGGGATCTGATGTCGCTAAATGCCTGAAAACAAGTGAAAGAGAAGAAGAGAGACTGTGTCAGAGTATTTCCTGCGGTAAATAAAACGCGACACACTTCCAAAGCCGACGTATTGCGATACTTACCCTAAGGGCCGTATATGTGAATGCATGTGGTTTGGTGGAGAGAGTGATAAGATTCTTAACTCCAAATCTCGTAAAGAGGAGCAGAGTTCAACCCCAAAATAGTATGCAATCCCTTTCACAGCAAAAAGCCCAGCGGACATCTATCTAACTGTGGCCGGCCTGACTGTCAATTGTCAAAGAAACTTACGAGCGTGCGGGTTGGGCTGACAGAGCGAGAACGCACAGGGCTGCTGCTCCTGCTCCTGCTCCTCCACTGGAAAAAACACATACGTTGTCTCATGAACATATAATTATCCCCCTAAAGCCCAATTTATATTTTTGTGGAGCAACACTTGTTGAAGTATAAATCAGGCTTAACAGTCCTTACAATAACCATATAGTTTACAATAACCAGTTTCCCTCCTATGGCAATATTTACATTGCATAAAATGTGTGTCACAAATCATATCACCCAAAGAGCATTAGTGCGTTAGTACCAGAGCGCCCCTTCTGGTGACAGCCTCTCCCTTCACTATCACAGAGTCCCCTTCTACCAAGGCAGGCCACACATGGTACACCACCAGAGGAGCAGTAAACTCTGAGTCATAGCTACGGCGATACCTGTCAGACAGAAAGGTGAAAGGAGCACAGTGAGGAAGAGATGTGTGCCTGTGTATGTTCGAGTGAGGGCCCTCTGGGTTGAGGGTGACACCCGGCGGTAGGGATAGGACATGAACATCTAAACATAACATGAGCTGCAGCTATTAAACATTCATTATTTTGAAATGTCTTATGTCAATAGGATGTTTGTTAACAAGTGTTGTGTGAAGTTATCTTAAAATCTTAAAAAATATATATATATACAGTATATATAATAAAATAGCATCAAAAGTAATCAGTTGTAAATATTTAAAGGGGCCAAAAAGCCCAGAAAGAGGTCCAGTACAGAGGTCCACAGAACTGACTTGTTGTCATTGTAGAGTTCTCCATCACTGGCAAAGGCCAGATCAAGAGAGGGATCCAGTGTCTGCATGGCGAAGGCCACCCTGCATGTCTCCCTGATCAGGGTGCTGATGAGGACAAAGTCCACCTCCGGCGGGAAGGAGATTCGCGGGTTCACGTTCATGGCACTGATCACATCCTGAGAGGACATCATAACACAGTCAGATGCACTCCCTAGTTCAACACATAGCGTCAAAATCCATCATTTTGGTCATAAATGTTTGTCATATCACATAGCAGACATCAGCGAAAACGGGAGTCCTACATTGACGCTGGCCTGCACGTCATAGAGGTCCAGGTTTCTGACAATGTAGTCCACGGCAGCATCCTCTAGACTCTCCGATCCTAGGTGGGACGGGGACAGTGTCTTCCTCACGCGCAGCTTGAACTGACGGTAAGCTAGCTTCGCTGCCTGAAAGGATTCCTGAGAAATGCAAACATTGTTAAGAGCAGTTGTGCAACGATAAATGTGTAAATAGTCTGGATAAATGCAGAGGCTCAGGCTTATGAGCGAAACAGCAAAACAGCCTTGACCAATGTGCGTATCTCTATAGATCATTTGATTGCAGTTATACCATGGCAGCAATGAAGATGATTTTCTGGACCATCTCTAGGTCCTCGATGTAGCGTCGCAGCAGGCTCTGGGCTTCTAGACGCTCCACGGCGTACAGGTCGCTGAAGCGAGACACAAGGCGCGCGTGGCGGGAGGAGTGTGTGAGCTGGGCTCTGGTGGGGGATTCACTCCTCCGGGGACTGGAGGGCCTGCTGCGCCTGGGCATCGGGCTCGGAGAACGGCTTCTCACCAACCTGAGAGAGACGGAACAAAACCACGCAAAGAAGACGCATCAAGCTATCGCTTCTCACAAATCTTTCAGTGTGTGTGTGTGTGTGTGTGTGTGTGTGTGTGTGCGTGCGTGCGTGTGTGCGTGCGTGCGTGCGTGTGTGTGTGTACTCGCTCACCTCTCCTGCAACATGGCCTTTTCTGTGGTCAAGTAAGACACTTCATCTCTCAGCAAGCGAATCTGACGCTCATAGTCATCAAGCGGATCCAGCTTCCGCTTGTAAATCTCTACCTGCTCATGTGCCGCACGCAAGCTGAAGCACACGCAAACACACACACACACACACACACACACACACAGATGCACACACGTACAGTTATTAACGCAAGAGAATGTTTAATGCATCAGACAAATGTATATATTATGGTATTTCTGTATCACTTACTCTGCTTTTAGCTGTAATATCTCATCTTCTGTGGCCAGCAGAGTGGTTGCTGACGTGTTCTTTGTCTCATCTAGTTCCATCTGAGTATCACTCAGTCTGGTACAATGACAAAAAAATACCATATTATGTTACACTTAATTCTAACTCAGACCGCTGAAGAACAGAACGGAAAACAAGAAAACTCTATCAACCATGTATATACACACAAAGAGACAAAGGTTTAAACAGTAAAATAAACACACACTCAACCTCTCACCCATAGATTGCCAAACAAACAATGCATTTTTAGGTCATCTTTTTAGGTCAAACCACATCTAATGTGTGTTTTCGTTAGCATGTTTCAATATTAGCCAAGTCAACTTTTACAGACTTGGCTTTCTCTGCTGTCCACAAACGTATTAGAATTAATAATAATAGCATTGCAATAAACAGGCATTAAGACATACTACGGGGATTGCTGGCGATTACCTTAATGGCTTGTGTGTATCTGTAGTGTACTTACTCTGCTTTGACAGAGTCCAGCTGGAGGCGTGTGGAGCACAGCTGAGTCTCAATCTTCTGCATGTCACTCTCATGGGAGGCAGAGAGCTCCCTGATCTTCCTGTCCTTCTGTACCGACTCCTGATAAGAAAATGTTTTAGCCGTGGTTTCAGTACAGGCAGTTCGCCATGACGCCATGCTACCATGATAGAATAGAATAGAATAGAACCAAATTGAATTGAATTTACATAAATTAAATTAAATTAAAGTTAATTGATTTTTTTAGGCTATATCATTTTTATGGATAGCTTCATTACTTTTTAATGTTATTAATCCATGATGTCTTACAAAGCCAAAGAATGTTAACTGTGTAACTAATGGCTGAGACATGACATGACACAGTATATCTCCTGTCCCAAAAGTGAACTGTACATCATAACAACTTATGGGTATAATTTTTGTTGATATGAAATCTAAACCCAAATTAAGTCTTTTGACCTTAAGACTGAGAGAAAAAAATAAGAAAATTCTACTTGCATGTCAGCATGTCTAACAAAACCTGCCCATAGAATAACCTATGTTATGTAACTATAGGCCTATAGGACTAATTGGTTATGTCACCTGCATGAGTTGCAGACTAGTGTCATCAGTGACGGAGGGCCTCGCCATGGAGAAGCAGGTTCCCAGCCATGGCAACAGGCGAGTTTTAAGAGTGTCCACTCCAGCATAGTGTCCACCTGATCAACAGGGTCAAATATCAAAGAGTTTTGTTAAACAATTTTAATGTGAGCGGTGAACTGGAAAGGCTATGCTTTGTAAAATATATATATATACATATACCTTCAGTAGCAGTGAAGTTAAGAATGGTGAACAGTTGGCCCTGGAGCTTGGCAGTGAGCTCAATCAACTCACAGCATCTATTGAGATTCTGATCACAGGAAATCACCTGAGAGGGTGAACATGAGAAGCTACAATGAACAAGAAAACCTTTAGCAAAGGTGTCTGTGTGACTGTACTACTGGCTTTGATTACTTAGTGGTTTGATTCAAGACTTTTTTTTTACTTTTGATACATGGACTGATAGTAAAGGAAAACTAAATATGAGCTTTACATGTATTTTGTAAAAGGTTTGTTTATAGTATAGTAGAGTAAAATATAGTATTTTGAGTTGTGATGCGTTTAGAAAGTTCCAAAAAGTCTATTTTCAATCATACTCTCCAATTATAGTGAAACATCTGGGTGGCAGAATAAAATCCAAATACAGGCTATATCTTTCTACAACTATTTTTTCTCTCGTTTTCATCTTCTAGTCACTGGAAGATCTAGTGTATATTTGACAAGAATCACTTTGGCATCCTTTCATATAAAATAAGGTTTCGGCAGACAGGCATGTTGATTTTTCCAACAACTGGCGGGGGCAGCCTTCCAACTCAAAGACGGAAGGGTCTAACAGTAACCATGGCGACTGGCGTCCATAGCAACCAAACTTTGCCGGGAAAGTAATTTAATCAAAATAAACGCATTCCGGTGCAATAGAATTTTGTATTTAAATTCCATTTCTATGATTTCAAACCATTACAGTTCAAAACATTACAGTTGCTAGTGGCCGTAGTTTAAATTATGTGTCAAAATATAAAATGTCCACTGTACGTTTATAACTTAAGAACTTAAGAAGTCAAAAAGAGTAAATAGAACAATTAGCATTTTTATGGGGAAATATCTGCAGATTAAAACACAGTCTTCAAATGTAAATGCTCTCTATATATACACACATAACCTATTATTTAAGTCATAAATTCGAATGGAGCAAATAAATCGGATGACAATGCCAATGAAGTGTTTTGATCAGATTTAGGTCAGTGATTACTTATTGATAACTTACATGATAGTCTTTGTACCAGCTCTCAAGTTTGTCCTGTAAAACACTGAAGGAAGATGTATTCACCAGTCTTCTTAAAGTGTCGGCCATGTCCTTCAGCCTAACTAATCCTCCGAGGTTTAAAACGCTGCAGGACAACCGTGGGTGTTAATGCACAACCTCCTTTATCTGTTACGAGAATTTTCCGTGCCCGTGCCCGTGCCAGGAGCGCGCCCGTGTTTTTATTGACCGTAGTAAAAATTCCACCTTCCACGTAGAAACCAAGCACCGCCTCAGTTGTGACAACGACGTCTTGAGATGAACTGGCGACCGGTCACGTCGCTCATCTGTGATGTTTGTACTAAAACACAATTAAACGTGTCTTCTATTCCCCCACTATGATGCAAATACAACCACGGTAATGTCATACTGTCAAACGACACCGGGCCATCGGCGTCACCCAGAGGACCAGCGACAGGTTTCCGATGGTATAGCTTGTTGGCAGTATCGTCGTATCCAATTGGAGTGGTGAAAATAATAAAGCCTCTAAATAATATGTAAAGAGCAAAATAAATAAACATAAATTAATAAAAATCCAATCCACACGTTTTGCCAC
>OMKK01067565.1:0-10628 GCA_900302305.1 Polymixia japonica
TAAGCAGGAAGAGAGAGAGGGAAAAAAGTGACCAATCATGCAGTGTCAGAGGAGAGCCCGCTCCCCGCTGCTGCGTGTGTGTGTGTGTGTGTGTGTGTGTGTGTGTGTGTGTGTGTGTGTGTGTGTGTGCGCGCGCGTGTGTGTGTGTGTGTGAGAGAGAGAGAGCGTGCTCTGCACACGCGCGTACGCGTGTGCATTTCTGAATAATGTTTTTGCTGTTTTCGTGACTAATACATGAGTGTATGAACACATGCGACCGAAAAACACAGAATTTTCTCCTTCACTGGTTACATGAGAAATCAGTTATTTTCAATGACTCCTATTGATTTGTTACATTGATCTAAGCATTGTTGGGAGGGTGGGGTTGAAACACCATGTCAATATTACCTAATTCTTGCAGTACCCCATCCCCCTACACAGAGACATACACACTAGCCTACACACATGTGCGGGCAGCAGAAAATGACCTCTACACTGGCGTCAAACCTTTGACTAATGTTAAGTATTACTCTGCTGTGGTTGATAGTCTCACCCTGCTTTTCTTTTCATCAATCAGCTCTTTTCCTCATCCAACTCTTCCTCTCGCTCCTTATTTTTGTCAATCTGCCACTCTCTCATCACACTTAGACGCACAGCTGTAGTTCTGTATTTAGAGTTATGGTGTAAGCAGGACAAGCTCCTCATGTTACTCTGTTGTAAACACTTCTTTGCCCTGCATACTCACTCCTTCTGCCTGGGCGACTCTCAACACTAGTCCCCCTGTCCCAAACAACACTGCAGGTCAACTCTCTGTCATGCTCTGCTCGTTCTTTTCATGCGTGTATCTACACATATACAAACAGATACTGTGACACCACAGCTGTGGGCTTTCGTGTCAGAAGGCGGTGTCGCACCGAGCAGTGATAGCGCAGAGCTCCAACGTTCACCTGTGACTTCTGCCCTTGTAGTTATGCAATACTCATGACCACTGTCATTACAAAGCAGAGTCTTAACACAGAAGAACCCCCCCCCCGAACTCTACAATACTGCCCTATCAAATGATTGTGATTGGTTTCTAGAACACTGGGGGTTCCTTCCATGGAGATGATGCCATTGTGAGCCAGCAGTGGAATATAACTAGTATGTGCTATGGGCTGAATCAGTGTAGCTCATAGCAGTGCAGGTGTAGGTAGGTTTTAAGACTGTTCATCAGGTGACCCACAGGAGTAATGACTAGTGCAGCGCTCAGCTCTTTCTCCTTTACTTGCTTTGCTGACAGACACTGAAAAAGAGCCATGCTGTTATTCTGCAGGCCAGGAAACAATACATCTAAACAATCACAAAATCTGCTGCGAGAGCTGTTCTTTTCAGGTGGGCTGCTTGATACCATCTCACTGAAACCCCCAGATGTGGTCTCTCATTATGTAAGCAATACCTGCACTGCAAAAAATGTCCACCTCAACAAGGTATTTTAGCTTATATCGGATCTTAAAATCCTTTGTTTTGATAAAACAAGTGAAAAAATCCTTTCATTTGCATCCAATGCATTTCCACTTGCTTCGGGGATTTTGTAGAAACGTGACAGTATCTTGCAATAACACAGATAACTGCGTCAGTATCAAAATAATGTCACCTTTGAGAAAGTTCTTGAAACAAGTTGATTTGCTTAGGAAACAAGTAAAAATGATCACTAGATCGCTAGATTGCTAGATCGCGCTTTCATAAAGCCACTAGATTCAGTAGGCAGAGTCCTCTCATACAGCCAAGTGTCACAAGTGTCCCCAAGCAAATCAATAGGACAAGCAGAGGGACAAAGGCCAGTGTGTGGTAATGCTAGTAGAACACAAAGGTGCAGCCATCATCAGGTTGAAGAACAAGTTTACGCGTTGGGGAAATTCCTCACATGGTGTCACTTATATAGGCCGTGCACCTATATACACACACATTAAGTATGCACAGGAACATACATATACAGACAGAAAGACGCGCATTCAAAACGACACACACCTACACGCACTCACACACGCAGGCACCTGCACAATGTCTATGCTGGGAATTGGACGTGGTAACCCTAACCCTGGTCTCCGTGGCCCTGTGGGTGGGATAGGACACATGATAGTTCCCCCGGAGAATCTCAGCTGTTTGCCACTCTAATTCTGTCTTGAGCAGCTGAACGCTGGCCCACTGCTCCACTGAACTGGCCTAAAAACACTGTTGGTGCTTGTGCGTGTGTGTGCGCGTGTGTGTGTGTCTGTGTGTGTGTGTGTGTGTGTGTGTGTGTGAGTGGGGGGCATGATGAAATGAGAAAAAGTCTTAAGATTACTGGTATACGGTTTAGTATACAGTAGTTATATAGTTATGATATAAAGTAAAATGAAGTTGCACATGCCCAGGCGTCTGTCCACGTGCTGTTTAGCAAAATGATGTGAGGAGTGAATTATGAGATAGATAGATAGAGATAGATAGAGATAGAGAGAGAGAGAGAGAGAGAGAGAGAGAGAGAGAGAGAGAGAGAGAGAGAAACCAAAACAGAGACAGGAAGACTTTGGAAGCAGAACAGGAAAAGTGTGCATTGTGGGTATTGTCTGTGTCAGTGTCAGCACTATTGTAGTTATATTTATTAAAGACACATGCCAACTCTTCATGTGTCCTTTTTCGCTTCCTCAAGTACAGATTGACAATTAGCCAGCCTCTCAGACAGCGTATGGTTTCTCAAGGTTAAAGGTACTTCCGTCTCAATGATTTCCAATTATCACATTACAGCAGAGCCAGTGACTATCCACTAGAAACCTGCTTCGCTGTACTGATATACACTGTATCCATGTTGCTCTCGCTGGCCCTAATGACACAGCTTTCAGAAAGAAAGACAACAGGACAGTGAGACAGTCTGACGGCTATAAAGAGGAAAGCTGAACACATTCATACTGAACAGGAAAAACCTGGAGGAAGATTCAGATTTCTGTTGTTTTACGGGTATTGAAACAAAAGAGGCGACCAGTTCTCACAAAGCACCACCCAGGGACACATCATGTGTGCACATAAATGCACATACTCACACACTCACTCTCTCTCTCTCTCTCTCGCTCTCTCTCTCTGTCTCTCTCTCTCCCTCTCTCCCTCTCTCTCATGCACATCAGTGCTCTATGTTAGAGTGGCTTATTGTTCCCTGGTATGGAGGACACAATATCCAAGTCTGGTAATGGAGGTTAGATTAATTGCTGACAAATCTGTATTCAGCAGTTCCCTTTCTCTCTTCTTGACAGATTTATGACAGAGATTGATGGAGGGGAGGGTCTCTGTTTAGTGGGAAAAGGAGACAACAGCCCAGTGAGTCAAAGAGTGGGAGAGTGAGAGTGAGAGAGACGAACAGGAATGTTTTGGCTGCATCTTAACACATAACCACCAACTGCGTCCATGAGCAAATTAGGAGGCAAATATCATCATACTTTCACTGTTCTGACCAGATTATAGCCAGTAAAAGCATTTCACGTAACATTGTACTTCACACAGCAAGAGTCCACAAAATATAATGAAAACATAATGAACACTTCCTATCCTACCAGAAAAACGGTGAAGTGAATGGTAAAAGAATAACTCATGTTTTTTTTGTTTTCTTTTAATATTCAGCAGATTATTTGACCTATTTGACCTTAGAGTAGCCTGAAGAATGAGGTGAAAACTGGATTGCATTGTTTAGTCTTCTATTAATTGTCTATTCAAATGTTTAGAATGAGATTATGATGAATGAATAATCACAGGACAATATGGGATTATTGCAAAATTGTTGCTCAAAAAGTTTTAACTAACTACTACAAATCTCTTTTGATAAATTAATGATTTTGAAATAACATTGTTATTGCCCCATGACTCCTGTTTATCTAACATTAGCAATGGTGAGTTTGTGTGTGGATTACCAGAAAATGTAAACACGTATTCCCATTTGCATTCCAGTTTTGCTTGGTCCTTCAGCTACATTTATGAAGACTATAGGATGCATGCATGCAAAATGCTTTAGTTCTGTTGCAGATCAGATCCGTGGGGGTACATCTTTCCCCAGCTGTTCCAAGTCTTATCATCCTGTATTTCATGACAGCACATGATGACAGTGTGACTGACCCTGAACCCAAATGATAATGGGCAACCCAAACCAGTATGGGCAACAAAGCTGATATCAAAATGTGATGATGATAGATATGGTGAGGGTCTGGCTTCATTTGAGGCTAGGTGGAGGAACCAAAACAGCCCCATGTGTTAGGCTGATGCAACTGATTCTAATGCAATTTATTAGGGGTGAAAGCCATTTTAAACCTAAGTGTTACTATCCATCTCCCTCCTACCACCTACGCTCCCCTCCCTCTGTCCATAAATACCCCCTGCCCCACCACAGCAGTCTGATGTCACAGCACACAGTCTACCTGATTGGTTGGAACCGTAGCCCGCCAGCTGTTTGTAATCAGGAGCATTTGGGAGTCAGAACCACATGATGCCCTCAGGGTGACACGCGCACACACACACACGCACACACACACACGCACGCACACACACACACACACACACACACACAGAATGCATCTTTAACCCCAAACCCCTTCCCACAGGCTACTTGGCTGACAGGATCACCTCCAGATGTGTAAGCTGAACACACTGTGTTCTCACCTTAGTGGAAAAACAGGGGGAGGGGTGAGGCTGAGGTAAGGAGAGCTAGAGGGAGGGGACAGTCACATGGGTAGAAAAGGCTGGGTGAAAGGTGAAAAAAAAGAGGTAAGGAGCTTGATTTGACTACAGACAAGTAGAGCTGAGACATGAATGAAGATATAGCTACTTCTCAACCACGGGTACAGGGACAATGCTTATACACCTCAAAATATCTTAAAGTCTTGAATATAAAGAAGGGTATTGATGAGGACAAAGTCCCATTTTAGCAGGATCTGTTTGTTGTTAGTGACTCTCTGCTGCCCCCCATCGCTCTCAGATTTATCACAGAAATGGTTCTCTGTCAGCCACTGCCCCCTAGTGGGGTAAGTTGTTAATTACAATAACACTCAATAAAACATATTAAAATATTAACACATTCATTTATCATTTCATTTATTGATCACAGCTGACAAACTCTGAATGTTTTTAGAGATACCAAATTTAATTGCTTTAAAAAAGTTTAAATGCAATAACTGAATCCAAACTGTTTCGTTTTAACTGTAATGGTTTATTTTCAATTTTTCCATAATCAAAAATTACAATACATATACATATAAAACATCTAGTATTCTTTTGCTCTGAACTAATCATTAAGTGGTTGAAGAGACAAGGCATCATTCTTTCTATGGCTCCAAGGCTATAGGATTGAGGTTACTGCAGTACATTTGCACGTCTCCCTGAAAGCCTCCCTCTCTCTAAGCACCCTCTCCTCATCCTTCTCCTCTCCTGTCAATCTGACCTTGTCCCTGAAACATACAGGCCCGCCTGTCTTATATTCATTAGAAGGACGCAGCCTAACAAAGAGTACAGTTCTCACTGTTATCCACACATAAACATTAACAATGTGTCCTAACAGACACATTGACCTCTAAAACATGGGTCACTTGCTGTAGTTTCCATATGAAAAGGGAGATGCTTTTGAAGTGTGAAACCTCTTAGGGTGGAACACAGTTATGGTATTTGTGTAAGCTATAGGAACCTTTGCCTCAACACCATTTGAATTCAGAAAGAGATTGCATGGAACAGCAAGGTCACATAAAGCTGACAGCACAACAGGAAGAGGTTACACATTCAATGACAGACACACATAATGTATATGCCCACATCCATACACACCTAAGCTCCCTTGCACAAACACACACACACACACACGTACACACACACACACAACATACTTAAGACATGTTCACTGTAGAGATAAAAATAGTTAAAATCAACCATCGAAGTTGTATGATGCTAATTCATCCATTGAGCTCATTTCATGATTGCTTTGCTAAATAATGAAATTATTTTGTAAGAGCAACATACAGTTACCAACAGTCTTTTAATGTTTCAGTTTTTCCACATTTTGGTATACTTTCTTAGTGTCTGCATTCACTCATGTGTCTATGAGGCTGTACACTGGATTATTTATCCTCATGATTGGATTGGATTCATTCATATGTTTTTAAATATATATATTTACATAGTGAATGCAATCATGCTCATTGCACCTACTTCTCAAAATCCTTCATCAGTTTAGTATGGGTCCTCATACCGAATTCAAATCCAAAAGTATCACAGGATCAAGGCAACGCACATAATTACTGTACTATATAGAAGCAACCGCACTGTACTCTATCAGTACAAAACATTCATACATACACTGAAAAAGCTACTGTAATATTACTGTAATGTATTACTATATTTACTTGAGCGTTGTGTTTGAAAGACACTTTTACAGGAATGATGGGGACATGGACATAACAATCATGACTTATTGGACAAAATCCTGAAATCCTTTCGGCAGAAGGCAAAACCCATTGCTCCTTTGGACTAACCTATGACATTACTCTGCTATTGAAATAATTCATAGAAATAATATTCATTAGGCTTTCTGCTAGCACCCCCCCCCTTAATACAGCATATACAGAAAGTAAAGAGAAAACTGTAGACATTCATATCTAAAAATAAATTATTATAATAAATTATTGTAAAACATTTATTCTCTTAATAGATCTCTTGAAAATAAAACATATTATATTATTTAATGTATGTACAGAAAGTGCAACTACAAATAAATGATTTATTGTTGAAGAGCATTCTCTCAAATCCTCAACTGTCTTCACTTCTCTAAACGCTCTGGGACTGTTGTCCACAACACTAAACGGAGGCTTTCGTCCCCAGTGACTTAAAGACATCTAGCAGATGTGGCTGATGGACTACATGGCAGAACACACTACAGGAGAACCTTGTTTATACAAACAGATCCCAAAGTCACCAATTTATTCAACTGGCATACTGAACAAAATAATGTAGCGATTAAAATAGACTTTCATATCAGCATTATTGTTGGAATTTGAAACCATCAACAAACTGTATTACAGTTGTAAATGATACTAGTCAGAGCAGTTGAGAACGTGTGTGTGCATTTGCCAGTCTCACAAAGCTTTGGTCTGTCAACATTTCATTCTGTCGACCAACCTCCTTTCCAAATGTAATGGATAAACAAGGTTCTACTGGCATGAAAAGAGCTTTACAAAACAGGAGTCATGTTGTTAAATCAAATCTTTGAGATGTCTTAAATCAACTTGGGTTCAATTTGGGGTTAGTTATTGCTTAAATGAAATTCCAGTTTGGTTTGTCTCCTACAAATGAATAATTATTAAATACCTAATACACTCATATGCACACAGGCACACACAGGTACGCACGCACGCACGCACGCACACACACACACACACACACACACACACACACACACACATAAACACACACACACTCACTCACACTTATCTGGTCTGGTCTTCCCTGACCTCTGATGTTATCCAAAGTGCCTTGCAGGAGCATCTTGTCTGAGGTAAGAAAATAAGACACTATACTAATACATGACAAACATTCTGTAGACCAACTGCAACTCTACACGATCATAGTTATTAAAGACAAATGTCCATAAAGGGAAGAGATTACACCTCATAATACAGATGTTATTGATGCCACTGATTAAACTGAAGTAGGTCTTCTAACATTTAGTTTTCAGTTTTTATCATTACACAGACACTGATTTCTATACCCAAAAACGGATCTATATATTAGTGATCCAAGTAATGTACTTTTAAAATCTAACAAAAAACATGACCATACCATCACTATTAGAAAAAGAACACACTTATGGCACAGTAAAGAAAGGAGAGTCTTATCAATGTAAGAATCAATCACAGAGCTACTTGGATGACTAAAAAAATAACCTGGTTTGTTTATAAAGGAGTAGTCATACTCCCGTCATATAGCCAAGCTAGGTGAGAACAATGAGAGGGAGAATGTGGAAGAGTAGAAGGTTCTGTATGTGTGTGTGTGTGTGTGTGTGTGTGTGTGTGTGTGTGTGTGAGAACAGTAATGAGTGTGTCAGGGTAGCTGGTAGAAAATCTTTTGAGTCTTGTTTCTCTGAAGCTGAAGAGGCTGATGGTGGCAGCGTCCGAAACACAGCGGCCTGCGGGTCAGGACAAGTGTCTAGGGAAGTGTGTGGGCCACAGCCTTGGCAGACATCACTTATTGGTCTATGAACTCTATCCCTTCAATCCTGTGGAGGGAAGCACACAAACCCAGGGTTAAGACAGCAGCAAACGCAGCTTGACCAGCTGTTGCAACTTAAGAACCAATCCAATCAATTCTGAATTGACGGAACGACGCCCCCCGCGGGAGAGCACAGACGTAAGAGGACGATGGTGATTCATCAGTGCTGTGAGCAGAATGTGCAGTGGCGGCGTGCTCAAGTAGCAGGTGAGGGTGAGGATGAGAAGAGAGAGGATAAACCCTTGCCTTCTTAGCGGCCCCTGGACGAGTGTCCTTCTGATTGGAGCTGAGGGATTTCCACACGGTGGTTTTAGACATTTCGTCGGAAATATTAATGTCAGAGGGGTCACACCTGAGGGGCGGGGTCAGAGGAAGGCGGGGTTAGAAGAGGGGGCGGGGTCATAGGAAGGCGGGGTTAGAAGAAGGTCGGGGTCAGACAGGGAGTAAAAGGAGGAGATGACCGGTTGGGGATTAAGGGGAAAAATTCTCAGAGTGTTAGTACGCATTGACAAATCACCCCACACTGGTACGTAAACAAGACCAACATGGGCATATACATATACACAGACAGGAAGGAGAGAAATGCCTCTCCTAATCTTACCAATCGGAGCAATTATCTGATGTCCAAGACGTGTGTCTGGGTGTGCGAGAGTCCATGTGTGTTCTTACCTGGGGTCATGTGCTCTAGGGGTCTGAGTGAGCTTGCCACTCTCCATAGGAATCTGGACAGTAGTATCATCCTCTTTTGTGCTAAGCATCACCTGTGTCTCCTAAAGGACATACACACAGATACAAATTAGGGATGAAACGGTTCCTGTACAAAATCTGTGCCGTTCGGTTTGCCACCCGCGGTTGGATGCGCATGTGTTCTGAGGTTAATTTGGTTCAGCACACAAAGTGATTAGGGCCGTTTGGGGAGTAACCAATCCTGTGTCCCCCACGTGGGTCTCGATTATACGGAGCCCGCCAGGGGTCAGACGAGAATATTTTCATACATTGTTCCCTCAATTTATTAATCAATTCCCTTGAATTATTAATTTGTGCCCTGGAATTAGTAATCTGTGCTCTTGAATTACTGTGCCTCGAATTAACAATTAGTTTAAACTTGACGTTCTCACAGAATGATTGGCTCTCACGTTCCTTTACAGTAGGTACAGTGTTTGTATGAGAGGCTGAAAGTTTTTACAATGAAACAATCTGTTTTTCTATAAAATACGTTTAAGGGATTTCGAAGACAAAACAATGTTGTGTTTAAGAGCCAAAGCCTGCAGAATATCCAGGTATTTCAGTCCAAACTCAAAATAAAACTATTAAATCCGAGCGGTCTATAAACGAGTGTTGAGATCGAATAGGGAAAACGGAATGAAAGGTGATATAGAAAATTTAACACACAAATTACTAATTTGAGGAAACAAATTAAGTAAATTGAGGGCACAGATTACTAATAATTCAAGGGAACAAATGACTGATTTGAGGGAACAGATTAATAATTCAAGGCAACAATTTATCAGAATATTCTCCTCTGACCCATGGTTGGTCAGAGTACCCTAGCTGTCCAATCAACTGTCAAAGTTAATATGTCAATATGTTTGGGATGGTGAAACAAAATGTGGCATGTTTATTTTTAAGGGAAATCTGGTTTGGTATATTTTGTTTAGATTTTATGTGAAATGTTTTTTATGTTTGCAATAAAGGACATTGCAATGGTATTTTCCCCCCCCGGGCACCAAATATATACCGAACCGAACTGAAACCGTGACCCCAAAACCGTGAGAAAACAGAGTTTTCTGAATTGTTACAACCCCCAATACATATGATCAATACTGCACTTCTGTATTCAGCTGTACGTTTAAAGATCACATGACCTACCTCCTCAATTTTTTTAGAGGCATCATCAAGCTTCTTTTTCTTCCACTCTGGCATCAGGTCGTCCAGGTAACTCAGCTCTCTCTTAGAAAAGCACAGGTCCAGCAGTTTACGGATAAACACCAGAGCCAGAACCTGAAGGCACACAAAATCAGAAAACGTGTGACATGTGAAAAGGCTGAGACATGGAGAGACATTACCCATAGTCTTAGAATATGTGTGTGTGTGTGTGTGTGTGTGTGTGTGTGTGTGTGTGTTTGGGGGGGAGTGTTAAGTGCCAGTGTACCATCATAGGGAAGACGATGGCGGCAGGCGAGGTCTTGATGACCCAGAGCAGCACCAGGCAGGTGAGCTGGGTGACGGTAAACAGGTGGACCTTCCTCAGAGGAACATGGCGCAGGTAGATGAAATCTGGCTGGTGCTTGGCCGGCATCCCAAACAACTTGAGACGGTCAAAGAACTGAGAACACAAGGAGACGGGAAGAGAGTACAGAGTGAGAGGGAGGGACAGAGAGGAGAGAGTTTATGAGCGAGAG
>OMKK01067568.1:19217-34956 GCA_900302305.1 Polymixia japonica
GTCACCACCATTCACAAACTCCATTACAAAGAAAAGACGGTCCTGCAACACACACAAGGCAATATTAACACACGCACACACACACACACACACACACACACAAACACACACACACACACACACACACACACAAACACAACCTTCACACCATGCTACCTTCCTCACCAAGCACCCATGACCAAGGACACGCTCAGAGGGAAAAAATCCACAGCAGCAGGACATGATGTACACACATGATCATAAAGCTCCCTGAACTAACCAGGACAGGCAGGTCAGCCATGGCTGACGCTGTTTAACTGCTCTGTGGTTAAGAGTGGTCTGTTATTTAACAACTGCCATTACATTTATGGTGTATAATAATACATGTCCCACAAGAGGAAAGACAGGGTGTGTCAGTGTGGGGTCTAGCTCTACAGCTCAATTTTACTTTATGAAGTCAAAATATAATGGTGATAATGATATAATCATAATAACAATGATCATAATAATTATAATAATACGTATTATTTTTATATAAATAATAAAAATTACATTTTACTTTAACTCCAACAAGTTACCAAAAAAATATCAAGCCATACATCTTACTGATTTCCCTAGCAGCAGTCTTAAGACAAGGGTATTGAGAAACGTTGTTAGTTTAAAGATAGAAGAGCTGCAACGGTGGACAAAGGTTAGTCATTTCACTCAGTGTGGGGGGGTGTACTGGTAGGGAGGGGGGGCTGTATCATTATCAATCCTTCACTCTGCACTGCTCTATTTTGATCCACTGTCAAGTAGGCCAATGGGGGTTCAAACGGCTAAAGCAGATTAGGCAGTGTAGGCAGAACAGCTCTGGCATGCAAAGGGTCATTCACTGCCTCACACCCTCTTGCTTTTACATTCCTTCAGAACAGAGCCAACTGTGACACTAAAATGTGAAACTGCTGCCACCTGCAGGACATCTTGTGTATTGCATGAGAGTAGACAATAGTGTGTGTGTAGTGTAGTGTAGTGTGTGTGTGTGTGTGTGTGTGTGTGTGTGTGTTTGTGTGAGGGTGTGTGTGTGTGTGTGTGTGTGTGTGTGTGTGTGTGTGTGAGTGAGTGTGTTTGTGAGTGTGTGAATGTGTCTATCTATCTGTACTGACCGGTGTCTGGAAACAGCAGTACAGCTGTGTGAGGTAGGGGTGACAGCGGGCCAGTGACAGCACCCTCTTCTCCGTCATGGTACACTCCACGTCATCATCCTGTAGAATGATGTCCTTCTTCAACACCTTGACAGCAAACACACACTCTTTGCCGTTCAACCTCGCCAGCATCACCTGCAAAGTCCCACACACTCAGTTCACTAAATGGATCAGTTCCTAGTCAGAAGTGACATGTTTCCTTTCAAATTGAGGTATTCACTATTTGAAAAAAAAAAATACACAATGACAATGACACCCACTCTTAAGCAATGTTCACATTGACATTATCACATTATCACAATGACATTATCACGCAAGAAAGGTTTTGCGCACATCTCAGCCACTGTGTTGAATGGAGCCAGATTTTATTTGCTGGCTAGAGTCCTATGCTGATGTACCTGCCAAAAGTTCAAATTTGTTGAACTTTGAACCCGCCATGGGCTGACCTTTGAGAGCGCAGCCAATGACAGTACTGTACACGTAATAATAATAATAATAATAAATTTTATTTGTAGCGCACTTTACATTCCTAGGAATCTCAAAGTGCTAATCTCGTAGCGCCACCCAGTGTGCTGGAGTGGTTAAACATTGCCCTGTAAAAGAGCCTTGTTTTTATGTGATCATGTGAATCCAGCTTTACAAATGATGGCACATTATGAGTTATTTTTAAAGTAAGTAATTAAGTATTGAGTCAACAAAACAAGTTGCTTTTGCTTACAAAACACTACACTTTTGCTTACAAAAAAGTATGTATTTCCAGGTCAGAATTATCATTGCTTTTGAAATACTGACTGATAAGTCAGGTAGCAGAATTTTTCCAAACTGAATATTTAGCATGTCAAAATTAAACCCTTAAATTATTTTGTAGACCACACAAATATGTTCCCATTTGATTAGCCACATGTTACCTCTTATCGCCTCTTATTAAGTAATATCTTTATTATTAATACAAATAAAGCATTTCCCTTCATCTTCTGCCGGCTTTCTCACCTTGCCGAAGCTGCCTTTGCCCAGCACTTGGAGGAAGGTGAAGTTTGAGATGCCAAGCCGTCTAGTCTGCTGCTGAGGTTCCTCATCCTCCCTGACACTGGATATTCTGGACTGGCTCTGGCCTCCACCGTTAGCCTGGGAGAGACAGAAGAAGCAGCATTTACAGCCTGAGCATTATCTCTATAGTTATAACAATAATAATCATCTTTATTTATATATTAGTCTTGCAAAATACAGTTAGAAAACGCTTTGCAACCAAGTAAATAACAAAAGAATACAAAATCAACAGTAAAAGCAGTAAGTGATGTAAGCAAGCATCATGTTCTGTGTAAGATGTTTTAGCTGAAGCAAGCATGACTGTTAAATATAAAAATGGACAATGGCAATTAATAAAAGAATATTACACACAAGCAAGTCAAAATGGCAATCTCGAAGATCTCAGAAGATTTTCATTTAAATAAATGTCTGTTAAGTCACTATCTATCGCCAAATGAGGTAACACAATGGTGATTGAGCCTATGGCCCACTGATGAAAGCCCTTGTATTTGAGTATTATGAGTATTAAGAACCGAGTGTCTGTGGTGACTTCCCTGCCATGCATTCAAATTAGCGTTTGAGGTGAGGTCCAAAAACACACCTGCAATTACTGCTTTTTGCCATAGGTGCCGCCAAAGAGAAGGAAACAGAGATCTTCAAGATTGCCACTTTAAGGAGTGATTCAAAAGCTGATAGTGATTTAGCCAGTCTAGACTCCTCCAGCATCTAGGTCTGAAGTTATGTATATATGACTGAAATAGGCAACCTTTGACCTTTTCTGTCAAACCGACTCTACGTACCACTGAGTTGCGTTTGACGAGTCCCCCGGCCTGCAGACCCATCTCTGCCAGCTTGTTGGCCAGCTCCACACTGTTGACCCCACAGCTGGGAGCTACATTGGTCTTACAGCGGATGTGCACGTTCATTTTACAGACTGGAATGAGAGACACACAAAGAGGTAAAAATAGCTTGGAGGGAGAAGGAGAAAGAGGGGTGATTGTCTAATGTGAAGAGATAGAAGTTGATGTTCTTACTTTTGCAGTGCAGCCCCTGTTTGACAAGTCCCCACAGTAGTGAACCACAGTGGTCACAGAAGGTGGGCGACTTGTAGTTGTGGATGTGGAATTTGTGAGGGATGTTGATACTGAAGCCTTGGGTCGTGGTCTGAGAAAGAGAAGACAGTCAAAAGGAGTTCTCAGACTACAGGAGTTTTAAAATCCTAACTGATTTTGAAATCAGGTTGCATCACGCAAATAAGGAGAATCTTCACAGATGTTCTTCTCTCTAATCTCAAACATGCACACACTACAAGATTTGAAAACAATGGCGCATCGCACGCTACAGAATATTATCGTGGGGAAGCAGATGTAAACAAAACGGAGACTGACATGGTGCAGCAACTTGCTTTGGTAACACTTTGCAGTGAGGAAAAACAAAAGCAGAAGGCAAAACGAGTCTGGATGAAAAAATGGTTGGCGACGCAGTCAACACGGGTTCTGTTCTTCAGCGAGAACCGGAGGTGAGATTTTAACTGTCAGTTTTAATATCTGTCAACAGCAGTTGTCAAAAGACAATATAATTATAATTAAATATAATTTAATATCTGTCAAAAGTCCTCTCATTCACTTCCGTCTCCTTGTAGACTTGTCTCTCTCATTGGCTATCGTGGTCCCGCTTGAAAAGTAGTGCCGTAATCATCCCGTCATTTTAAATCCTAAATATCAAACATGTTTGAAATTATCGGGGCGAGCCGCTCAGGAGGTTTACGATTGGATCTGTAAACCCCTCACATTACCAGATAATCTGGGCCGAACATCGGTACTGACCAAGGTCCCAGACCCAGATTTCTCCTCCGATTGTCGGGAGGGGTGAATCGGGGACAAATCGGCCAGAATTTCCTGTAGTCTGAGCCCACAATAAGAGTTAGTCAGTGTCAATCTACATATAACACTATAAACGCGAGCAGTTTTTTTGGAACTTCAAGCGTGCATGTACATCATGTCAAAGATCATAAAACGTCACACTTGGTTAGGTGTGAACTTAAGTGAAGTTGGTTCCTTTTTTGCACAGTGCAACACATTTCTGTTTAGCCGTGCATTTATCCAGCCTCTGCATATATATTAGTATTTACATACTATAAGAAGCATATTGAGCACATTAAAATAGAGGTTTTTTTCTGTGTTCTGGCTCAGTGAGCACCTCAATACAAAAACAGGAACAGGCCCCCTGACTGCTACAGGTGCAAGAAAAATGTGTTTATCAGACTGTGTCTTAGGACTCGCTAACAAGGTCTGCCATCTCTTTATTATACCGTACATGTATGTAGCTTAGGAGGAGCTTTAACTGTTGAGGTGTGTTAACTAATTACAGGTTTATACAATGAAAAAACATTGTCACAATGAGGTGGCAAGAATCTTTCTGGAAGAATCAGACACCATCAGCCTGTGGGTCTGTGTGAGCAGGAAATTGTTGTCATACTGCATACCGATAGCGTCACTGAAGTGGAAAAGTTGTGTTGTGTTACAGTGCTCATGTGTGAAACGGTCTCAAGTAGCACTTTGACAAGTCTCACCTCTTCCTTGGTGGTCTTCTTCATGAGCGGACACACGGTGACAACCTGCTTGTGGCATCGTTTGTGGACCACGCAAGTACACACTGCAAGTGAGGGGAAAAAAACATTAAGTGAAAGGCTGAGTGAGATGGTGTCTGGAGTGAGCGAGATGGAGGCCATAGAAACTCTATTAGAAACCAGGACATCAGAGAGCAGGTTGCTACTTTATGTGCAGCACAGCTCTCTGACTTCCTGTCTGGGGGGGTTTGGGTGTGTACTGTAGTCATGTGGGTTTGAGAAAGGGTGTTACAGACAGAGAAAAAAAAAAAGAAGAGAGATATGAATAGAGATAGAAAGAGACACAGAAAAAAGGAGTGCAAACAAGGATCAGGCCGCTCACCTTGGCACTGGTAGCCCTGCTTTCCAAACACACCCCTATAGCAGAGAAACAGACACAATATTCCGGTGGAGTTTACATAACAAATACACGTTTGAAGTGCAGCAAAATCAGCGATTAGCTCCTGTGTGTCTTTCTCACCATATGAACTCCTTGCAGTGAAAACAAAAGGTCGGCTGGCGAAGGAAGGTGGACATGAACTTGTGTCCGTTGACCTGGTGTATCTTCCGTCTCACAGCCCCCTGACGCTTCCTGGTGAATTGCTTATAGGTCTTCTCTTTCACTATGGCGCCGTCTGACAACAAGACAGGGAAAACGTTTGCGGTAAAAGCAGGAGGAGCAGAGGTACAGCCTTAAAGATAAAGTGTATTTAACACCCCGCCCCCCCCTCACTCGTGGAGAATTTCACTTATTAATTTACAACTTATAAGCATGATACGTTAAAAATGGATCCTTTATCGTGGCATCAAAACAACGTATAAAGAAGTCGCATGCCAATACTGATATTTTTCAACATTGAGAAAAAAACTTCTGCATATGGCATGAGAGCAATTGTTATCATTTTGACCAAATTTTAAACGAAAATCCAACTAAAGGTCGAAACGTTGTCTATTAACGTGATTTGACTGAAGTTCCTTGTGTATGTGCTCTTCACTGTGTGTATACCGCCTCTCAAAATAAAAACAACGCCTGAAATGTATTTCTTGCCACTGTGATCAGTTTTTAAATTGTTTCACCCTCGTCATTTGACAACCAGGACGGAGAGACAAGATACAGTGGAAAAAACATGGAATGGTAGAAAGGGATTATAAACAAGGACGAATAAAAGTTGTTTTGGCGTGGTATTGTGTAAACACATTGTTTGTGCACCAGTGTTTGTGCACTTGCACATGTGGTTTGATTCTATGTTGGTTATGAGCATATCTGGCTTTCTGTACAAGCGAGCTAGTTGTGAGATGTTGAAAACCACATATGTAAAATGGAAACCTGTTTGTAGAGAACACCACCACCAAGATAGATTTAGTATTAGTGTGAATATACCCTGGTTAAAACACTGATAATACTCTGCAAGATATGCAATATGTGCTATCAAAGCTTCACTGCTTCTGTTTTTTAGTTTCAGAGTTGCAATTGGAGATTGTTCAGAATTAAAGATGCTGTGTGCAATATTTTATGTTATTTTATGTTAAAATATGTGCGCTGTGTGAAGGTTCAGTATCTGACACTTCAGGTCGGCCAGTGTGTTGATATTCTCTCTTTTGTAAACCATGTTTACAATCCCAGCCCATTTGTAAACTCCTCCCAGGAATCTAGGCACCTGAAGCATGTGAGGTTTTTGATGGACAGGAGAGAGGAGTGATGGAGAGGTGCTGCAGGGAAGGAGAACATTCCAGCTTGTTTTGAACTGTAACTGTTGTAATTCCCCTTTGCTGGCGGTAGAGAGGGAATATTGCACATAGCAGCTATAATAATGCAATATAAATAGGTAGAATTTCAGTCACCATTATTACTTTGGGTGCCATGGATTTCAACAACAGTATCCCTTTCAATCAATGGCTGAGGATTTATTATTTGTTATGATTATTATTGTTATTATCATTATTCTTTTGGTGAGTAAATAAAAATGTTTGCTAGTAGCTATGGGAACTTGAGGGAGGATGAGATAGAGTGTGGGCTGAGATGACCAAATACTTGACCTCAAAACATGCTTCTCCTCAAGAAAACCTGTTGCCAAATGCCTGCTCGTTTTATATGAAGATTTATTATTTGTTATTATTATTTTGGTGAGTAAATGAAAATGTTTGCTAGTAGCTATGTGACAATAAGTGAGCTTGAAGACAAGCATTCCAGTGGACCCATCCAGGGGCAAGTGGGGTAAAATAGGGCTCGTTTCAACAGCTGCTGCCCTACCTACCTCCTTTCCCTCTCCACATAACATTTCAACACAACAAAAGAGATACATTCAGAGAAATCCATTCTTGAATCCACTGGGCCCCATTAACACCAGCGGTCAACATTACAATGCCTATGTAGTCACTAACACAGTACATACTATATACTCCATTATCCTTTTTTTTTTTAGAGTGAGTAAACAATTCTAATATTTGTTTTAGCTATAATGGAGCTGAGGCCCATTTCACTTGAAACTGTTGAAAGTCACTAAACACAAGAACACAAGGCCCAACTGGGCTGGCTGCCGTCTGATGCATGTTTTCAAATGGTCCATTTAATGTAGCAGTTAGTAAATAATGGCTAATATTTAGCACTAAACCCAGGTAGCCGGTCTTACAACAATGTTTTTTATTTAGTTAAACTCATAGGACTGTATGTAAAGGCACCTGAGCACACCCGTGTGCTCTCCCACATGTCACGAGCCTTCATGTCAACAGTCCGGAAAAAAGAACTAGTGGCAGACAGAAGAGCACAGAACACAGAAGATAGCAAATACTGGTCAGTCACACCCAATCGCAACAGCTTCGTACATAAACATAACAATCGCATATTCAGCATTCATCATCTACTGATGATTACTTTCTGAAATAGCAGTACAGTATTTTCTTTTACGTGCAGCTGTGACAACAGACAAAACAGGAACTTGAGGGAGGGCGAGAGAGCGTGTGGGGGAGCTGAGATGACAAAACACTTGACCTCTAACCATGCTTCTCCGCAAGAAGGGCTATTGCCTGCTCGTTTTATATGATTTGTCACACCTCAATGCCTAAAACCTCTTTAAACTGTTACGGACTTGTACCTTAACGACAAATAGTAGGACCTTTACTGTTACTTGTAATAGAAACGGCCTTGAGTTAAGCCTCTAGGGGGTGCTGCTGAGTGACTCAACAGATTATTGGCTTGTGAAGGGCAGACAGACTAAATGGCCTTAGAGCTGAGCCTTGTAGGGCATCAGCGAAGCCGCCAAAGCCACACTACACACATCCGGTGCTAAGCACGTCTGCAACGCCGACGTCTCAAGGGAGCACGCATTCTTTTTTAACACGAAACATTCCAAGCACATACCTACCTAAATGTGTCACTCACTTCAAACTCACACAAACACACCAGCCTCTTTTATTACACAGGTCAGTGCACTGTGGGTATTAAACAGCAGATGGATTTTTCTGATTTCTGTTATTCAAGAGTGTATTAAATAAAAAAGAAACAAAGTGAGGTGGGGGATGAATTATGGTTGAGGAGAAATATAGTGTTTGTATTGTGATCCAGAGAAGGAGCCTTACCATCAGTGAAGGATCCAGTGAGTGAAATACGGACGTAAACCTTGCCCTCTGGCTCCAGGTCCATCTACAGGCACACACACACGCACGCGCACACACACACACACACACACACACACACACACAAACACACAGACGCACGCGCGCGCACACACACACACACACACGCACACACACACAAACACAATTTTATTTGCATACACTGCAGTCCAAAACTTGAGTAAACAGAACTATATTAAGACCCACCACATTATCACAACAGTAGCCTATTTAAAAAAAGTATAAATTATGAGTACTATATCACAGAGTAAAAGTACATGAAGCATATAAATGAGCAAAAACAAAAAAAAAGATACATTTGAGCCAAAACACTGGAGGCAACACAAACAGTAATTCTTCAGAGGAGGTTTTAGTGCACAGGTGGCTTCAGTTACGATGAACAGTGTAAAACAAATGTGATTCTATCTGTTTGACATCTGTCTGTCTTTCACTGATGGTTAGCTGTAGATGCAGCTATTTAGGTGTATATTTGCGCTTGCTTCAGTGTGCACGTAATGTGGGGAGAATTTGGACAATGCAACAGAGAGACATAGAGCTGGTCTGGCGAGTTAAGCCGGATGCAGCAGCTGCGCTTATATAATACTCAGCTGAGAGGAATGACTTACAAATGTCTACGTAAGCATTAAATACTCTACAGTATGTTCAGAAATGGGTATCGACAGTGATTGTCACAAAACGATTAACACACTTCTTTACAATTCATAGTTCTGAGAACCTGTCTGAGCAGTAACCACTAAATGGAAACTGAGGTCAGTAAAGACTTTTGTCACACATACACCAAAAAAATAAATAAAAATATACTTGCTCCTATCATCCTACATCTCCACTGAAGTCTAGACAGTTGGACCCGTCTACTTTAAATAGTTAATGTTAGTGTGTCATTCCTACTGTGGCTTACAAGATCCAAGATCAAAGGGGGAAGGCAATTGTAATTAATTAATTAATTAATTAATTAATTAATTAATTCTCTCTCTCTCTCTCTCTCTCTAAACTGGTGATGACAATGGAACAGTTCTGATCTATAAGGTGCGGGTGCTGACATGAGCGTTCTATATTTAAAAAGCAGAAACTACTGCTGCTACATCACAGAGGCCGAAGTTTCCCTGTTCGTTGTTAAACACTGGGCCGGGCCCGTTTTGGTGGAGGAACCCATGCACTTTGTGAAGAAGAAGTTGAGGTGTATGAGTCATGCTTAACATTCATGCAAAACATTTATAAAAAAATGTGAGTTTGATTACTGAATCAAATTGATTCATGTCACATTAAGGGTGGTCACTGCATATACAGCTGCAGCGTTGGCGACGGGTGGGTGGAAATGGAAACTGGCCTCTAGCGGTGAGGATGTGAGCAAACGGGTGGGAGGCACATGAGGTTTAGCCACTGCCACAACTGGAGATGAGACACCAGAAATGACTCGCTTCGTATTACAGGCAGCTGTCTTGTGTCGAATGCCACAGAAGGCTGGACAAGCATGTCCTAACACAACATCTTCATTCAATGATAATCTAATCCAAGATCTGCACTTTGGTTGGACAGAGAGGCACAGAGTTAGTCTGTAGCTGTCCAGCGCGCCAAACAGGTTTTGGTCAGTTCAGTGGAATGTTTTTTTGACACATAAGTTGATGCTTAGCATTTGGGCCGCAATAGAGTAGCAAAGACCTCCAATGTTTTAGGAAGTTTAAGCGCACGTGAGCGGCAGGGCCTGTATATAACACAGAGGGTACATGTGAAGGCAACTGAGAGAAGTAGCTGGCTGTAAGCCAACTGAGTATGTGCGTTGAGAGTAAGAGCGAGCCCCTGAGCGCAGATCGCACGGTGGGAAAGCTGCAATAAACAGCAGCGTGGGCGTGTAGAGGCCTGTGCCATACTCTCTGCTGCCTCACATGTGACAGAAAGATAGGCCCGCCGGCACTTATTTTGAGCCATCAAAGCACAAAACACCTTCACAGTTCATATCTGGCTGATAACAACTTTAAACTTGCATCGTCAAGTGAGAAAACCAACTGAACTAATGGACAGTTCCTACTCTTCTATAGAGGCTGCATGCCAATTCTCTGTACAAACCCCCGCGCCTCATTGCTCGGTGTCTCAGAGAAACCTTGCATAAAGCTGTTCCACATTTTTGCATAGTAGTTAGACCAGGATATGTCTATACGAGTGAAGACATTCTGCATAAATTCAGCCTTATCCTGTGAAAAGTCTACCTGGCCCTTTAGAGGGGGTACATATAGGATAACTGTCCACTAGTATGTAGAGAGGAGGTTAGTGAATATCTCAGCACAAAGTAGATACCAGCTATGCCTGCTCCAGGCCTGGGCAGGTTCAGGTTTCATTACACTGACACCTGCAGTTTGTTACTCCCAGAGGGCCGAGAGTCAACCAGAGGAGCAAAGCTCTGGTATGGAGGCAGTCTGTGTCTGGATGACGGGATGATGGATCTGAGTGGGATGAAACATATGATGACCGTTGACAACGAGACTCACTGAGCGCAGAATTGTCTGAAACTCTAAGCGGGGCTTTAATTCTGAGCTGTTAAGAGGCTCTGGCTTTTGATTCACTTTGAATTGTTCAAAATGTTGAACAAAGTGCTCAGGTCTAAGGTGAAGGATTGTGGCACTCAATCTTTATCTGCTGTGGATGGTTTACATTTCACCCGTGGCAATTGTTGTAAGAGGCAGCACAGGAAGCAAGGCAGGGTATTATCACTATACACTTGTTTGTACTGGGAGGTCACTGGCTATGTGGGCCTGTGCGCTACAAGTTGCAGTTTCAGGTGCAACTCACTGCGCTTTCACATGGCATGACATGGTTGCGTTGCTCACAGAAAGCAGAATTAACACCTTAACACAGCAGAGGCACGGTTGGGCGTGCGGTTTCAGACCCTCTTTCTGAGGTCGCTGATGCTCGTCTTAACGCTTGGAAACAAAGCTGAACCTGACACTTGAAGACGACCGTTAGGTATCTTGCTCACCACGTTACAATAGCCGAAAAGATTAAATATGTGACGTCTTCCTCTTTGACGATGACCATGAGTTAAGTCTGCTCAGTTGACCTAGGGTTCTCCTCTCAGAAGGTACAGCGCTAAGGACAGGGACAGTCACGTTGCATTGATACTTAAAACTTAGAGGCTGACACTTTACAGAAAAAGGCCAGCTTGCAATTCAGAAAGATATCTTGCATGTGACAGGTCACTGAACAATACCCTGATGTTAAAAGCAATTATTTGTTTCTAAGAGCTTAATTGACAGTCTAGGGCTGTTGACTGTTCAAAGCAGACATTATTAAAATAGTCACTGATACCACTCAGCAGGTGTCACATCCAGATGGTATATGGGGCAAATGGAGGGAAAATATCAAGGAACTTTGCATCCTTTATTAGCACATGTATGCGTGTTTTTTCTTGCATTTCATGCTGTATTTAAATCAAACGACAAGAGCAGCAAAAATAATAGGCTGCTGGTAATGAATGGCTTAAGAGGTTAGATTAATCAAATCTCTGGAGGCTGGGAAAATCTAGACAGGAGAGACTCTCCCATCCTTCAACTACTGTTAAAATGTATTTGAGCCAAACTCCAACTGGTTCAATGGAGCTGCTCGGTAGACAAAGACCTGGTTGTCAGCTCCTTGGTCTTATGTGTGCATGTAACCCTCTCTCCACATGCCACTATTATCCCAGGCTGCTGTTGTAAATAAGAGTGCGGTCAACTTGCCTGGTTAATGAGGATTACAAAGATGAATCGCAGATGATTAGATATTCCTTAAAAGGGGTTCTGTTTTATACATTTGACAGCTTCCAATGAGATATATTCTTACTCACCCATCCCTCGAAGGTCTCTTCTGTATTGGAGGTTTTAATAAGGTCTTCAAACTGAATTGTACAGTTGGCTACAAAGTCGTCGTACCCAATTGGAGTGTCATGGAAAACGGCCAACTCAATCTGATTTCCTTCGTTGACACTGAGACAGAATTCTTCGTTGTAAGTTGGCGTGTTCGTTTTTTGTTTTGTATGCGTCTGTCCAATTTTATAATCGTCCACCTTTATCATAATGTATGGATCCAGAGTAGGGGGTGCTTTGTTGAAAATGACAGAATGACGAAGGGAGAAGGTTGTTGGTCGGAGGTCCACAGCCTCGCCAATCCTGAGCTTCAGGAACCCGTTGAACTTCATTTTCTTCAATTTATGTTTACAGTGGAAAAAAAATCTGTCCAGAAGCGAAATTAAAAAAAATAATAATCAAAAAATCAAAGCACGAAATACCCAAGAGCCCATACGCTACTCTACACAGACTGGCCTACATATTATCCCTAACAATAAAATATTATGATTGTTATCATCGGCTCTCACTTGGTGTCAAATCTTGCGCCGTGTTGCCTTCATGGTAAATGGAAGTTACAGGTGAAGCAAGTCTCTCGGTCCTCCTATAAGCGATGCTTCTCTCCACCACTTGTCACACTGTTGTCCAAGACGCTCATGTTTCTGGGTAAACACGCGTGTAAAGCTGCTATTTCAGGGAAGCTATACGTTCAGTAAATAGGAAGCAAAAGCAGAAGTTCCGCATAACTTCTCATAGACTGCACATAACCTGTCCTGCCTTCGTACAGCCTGACAGTCAGTCAGTCTCAACAGTCACGTGGTTGAAATTGTAGTCCGCATTTTTTTTTCAGACAAGAAAGCGGGACTCTAAATACCATAATGCATCTTATTCGGGATCGTTTCATGTTTTATATGGAGAAATGCCGCCTCCCGGTGGCAAAACACAATACAAGAGAACATTGGAGAGTGATGCAGTTATACTCTTGACGTTTTAGCGAACGAGGCCTATAAATAACCCTTAAATATATATTATTTTAATATATGTATTTAGCCTCTATCTATCTATCTATCTATCTATCTATCTATCTATCTATCTATCTATCTATCTATCTATCTATCTATCTATCTATCTATCTATCTATCTACCTCTGTGGGTCTTTGGTGATATCTCGTCCATCCATAGGCCTAAGTGCCATGATCAAAGTCTTGACTTTATTAGTGTTAGACTTGACCTCTCACCCTGTTCTGCCAAATGTCAGCAGACCACATCTTTCTCCTCCAGCTGTTTCAAATAAAAAGTGAAGATCCCAGATCTTACACATCCCTGGGACTTAGACCTTCTTGTAAACAACCTCTTAGACATGACCTTACTGAGAACAGAAGGTCATTAATGATACAGTTGTCAGATATAAATATCTTGGTGGATGCATGGTGCAGTTGAATGTGAAATCTACTCAGCTATCAGCAACACGACGTGCAATTGTGGGCCAGCTAAAATGGAATATTTCGCACTTCCGTGGATGAAAATGTTGTTCCACAACCACAGCCGTAACATAATTAAACATTCCACTATCCCACAACTTCCCTCGGTTGAGATTTTCTGCCATCCAGCACTTCAGATTCAAATTCTGCACTACTATCTGGTTTTGTATTGTAAGTGTGTTTTAATTGTATACATTGTATTCTTTTTGTTGTACGGCGACCTTGAGTGCCATGAAAGGCGCCTTATAAAATAAATGCATTATTATTATTATTATTATTATTATTATTATTATTATTATTAACATCATTTTAAACATTTTAAGGCATTTTTGCCTTATCGATTATGCAATGCAGCGTCACAGCAAAATTGGGAGAGGGGAAGGAGGGTTGCGCATATACAAGGTCAACATCTGTATTTAAACCTATCTAACTATTTAACCTATTTACTGCCCCACCTAGAAAATACTTAACAGATTTTGTTATGTTCTGTCCAGCAGAGGGCAGACCGACACTGCTAAATCACGTCATCTTGCTTTCTCTCCACCTCTGTCTGGTCGATCTCTCAATCATGATGAAGATATTTCGTCGGAGGCTATATGTTTTTATCGTCCCTCTCGTCTTTTCCCTGGAGCCAGAGCTGGCGTTTTTACGGTCCCGGATGATTTGTTTGGTTTCGTTGTTTTCCCAAATGTCCCCCCTCTTGAACTCACTCTAGCCTCTGTCTAGTCTACTCACTGCACTGGTTGTCACGGCCAAATCTTGAATTATGTTCCCATGGGAGATGTCCGCAACTATACATGAATCTACACACCTCATTGAAAACACATACGGACGTGTGCATACAAAGGCACACACACACAAACACACACACACACACACACACACACACACACACACACATACAAACACTGACACACACAGACACATTTCATTTGATGATGCAAACACTCAGAGTAACATAATAGAATGTTTAATGCACAGCAGCACAGGGGCTGTTAACACATGGACATATTTTGGACCAGATGAATCTTATGTATGTGACGAGTATTTGCCACCTGTAGTGTTTCCACATTCCCTTCACAGTCTGTGCTCCAATTTATGTCTGTGTAACCCAGGATAGCTCAATCCTCTGGCTCACTGCCCAGGTACACCCTATAGCTGCAGCTAATGAACCATAGCATTGGTGCCAAATGGGACAACAGGGAATGAGGAGAATACGTACCAGGTATGGCAAAGCCCATTCCCAGCACTTTGACCCTGGTGAAAGAAATCCTGAGGGGCTAGTATATACTGACGCCATGCCTTCTGCATCACCTCAGACCCATTTACATCCATCAGTCATTGGACTGGAGCACCAGAACCCCCCCCCCAGCCTTCAGCCATGTATTACCACACTGGACCCCCGACTCCACCTCAGATAGAGGCTTGGAGTCCAGTATACAATTCTTCATGCTGAACTGAGCCACATGGGGACTTGTACTCACGCAAGCATGCACGCACACACAAGTGGGTACACACACACGCACACATACACACTTACATACTCACGCATTCATGAAACGCAAAGACATACCCAAACACGCACATACATACATACATACATACATACATACGAATACACACACACATATGCAGACATTCATGCAAACACATTTATGCATGCATACACACACACACACACACACACACACATACACACACAACCCCCTGGGGCTCTCCTCCGTGGAAGCACAGCCACTCTATAAATCTCACCTGTAAAAGCTGATTTGGTACTAAATGTCCCTTTATTCACAAGTGGTGTTTACAGCCGGTGCTCTGCCACAGGAAAACGTGATGCAGGTTGAGGGCACAATAAAGAAAACACACCAAGACGTAGAGAGAGGGGAGAATGAGTTTGTGTCATACGTAGTTTATACCATGCCATGTGAGCTGTGTAGTTTACTGCAAGAAGGCAGTGAAAGAGAGAGAGAGAGAGAGAGAGAGAGAGAGAGTGGGAAGAGAGATGGGATAACC
>OMKK01067573.1:0-10804 GCA_900302305.1 Polymixia japonica
CAATATAGTACAAAAGTACAACTTATTTAATCTTGATAGTTTTAGACACTACGTAGATGCCTGCCTCATCTTTAGGGTCCTACATGGGCTTGCACCTCCCCCACTCAGCCAGTTCATAAAGCAGAGGGATGGTAGCTGCAGGGTAACAAGGGCAACCACCAGAGGGGACTGTGTTGTCCCTTACAGACGCAGCAAGCTTGGACAAACAGTCTTCTCAGTTAGAGCCACCCACTACTGGAATAGTCTTCCTAGCGAACTGAGGGAAAGCCCTACCTTCCCAACTTTTAAATACAGACTTAAGACATGGCTTAAAGCAAACCACATTTGCAATCACTGAGTAGGCTATCATCCTTGAAACCTTATGTTACATCTTTGGAAACTCTATTGTATTGTGTTGTGTTGTATTTTATTGTGTTGTATTTTATTGTGTTGTGTTGTATTTTATTATACTGTGTTGTTTTGTAGTACAGTGTTGACCTGCCGAGGGACTGCAGATGAAAATGAGCTTAGAGCTAACTCTGGTACATTTACATTGATGTGGAAACTGATATGTTGATTAATGTGCATTGTCCCTTCTTTTAAATAAATTGAAACTGAAACTGATTAATGATGCTGTTTATCTGTCAGCTGTATGTGTGTGTGTTAATATGTGGCTGCCATGCCAGGTTATGCGACACTTTTAATGTTCGTCTTGGTGCCGGTAACATTACCTCTGATGATGTTTAAGGCTTGTATAATTAAACTGTGGTGCATTCAGGCAAGTATAGTTGTAATGGCCTATGTTGGTTAACATAAGCGTTTCAGAACCCTTTATGTATGATTAGTCTTGCACCCGCTAGGCCCACCTGAGTTTCTCTGTACCCACCCAGACTGTGATTTCTGCCTATGCTACTTGTTCAGGCATATGATTTTGTCACATTTATTAGGTGTAGCAATGGCTCTTGGAAAGGTGCATAATTGTACTGTAATTCACTGCATGGTTGTAAAGAAGTGAGATCGGGATAGTTTCCTGCAAAGGCCTCTTCTGCGTGAACTCAGTCCTCTTTGGATGTAAAGGGATCAATCCCAAAGGTTGACTCCTTCCTCAGAGTGGATCCCATGTCTTTGTGGTACACATCTGTGGCTGTAGTGGTATTGGGCAGTGGCTCTGCGGGAATTTTAGCAGGACAGCCATCCATTACGAGGGCATTGGTTATCCCTCTCCCTAATCAAACATAATAAATAAAATGTATTATTATTATTATTATAAACTGGTACGGCAACCTAAATGTAAAAAATAAAAACAAACTCTCTAAAATTGTTAAATTCGCAGGTAAGCTTACTGGTAAACCACAAAAACAGCTCTGCGACATTTCTGACAGGACTGTCAATAGGAAAGCTGATGCCTCACACCCACTGAACTCGGCGTTCGAGCTGCTCCCATCCGGTCGTCAGTTCAGGGTCCCAAGGGCCAGCCGGAATATTTATAAGAAATCATTTATCCCCTGTGCCATACTGGCCTTGAATAAATAAGTAGGTAAGCATTTTACTTAGATAGGTATTTTGTTTGTTTTTCTTTTGGAATTCAATAAACTGCTGCTATCTGTGAACTTGCACCACTATATTATTGTATGTTCTATGTTCTGTGTTTTTTTTTACGGTGTGCTGTGTTGTGTTGTGTAATGTGGACTTATTCTTATTGTCTCTGGGAGGAGAAGCCAAAGACAAATTTCCACCAAGGTGGACAATAAAGTAAATCTAATCTAATCTAAATACAGATCAGTTACTAACTACTACAATGATCATTTGTAGGCTACATGGACAGTTTTTATGTGACTTACTGACATTACTGTAGCTGGTATTCTGTATTCCATGCATGCACAACTCTGCTCAGTCCAATTTGAGCAATCTGACAAATCAGGTTAGCGATGCAGAATTTAGTGACATTGTCCACTATATCGACCACTTCTTGGTCTGGCAGCTGCACCAAGGCCTCTTTAATGGGGTAGTTGACGCAGTTATTCACTTCTGGCCAAATGCGTTCCACTTTAAGATTATGTTGTGTAAGTGTCACAGGGTGAGCCTGTCTAATTGGCTGGTGATTAGGCCCAGGTGTTGGTAATACTAGTAATTGGCAGAGCAGGATAGAGATAGGCTGAGTCCCCCTTTAAAGCTTTGTGTTTTGTGTGTGTCCTGTTGGTTGAGTTGGGTACAGGATGGCACTCTGTCCAACTGATTCTTTATTGTCTCTGCTGGCACCAAGGAGAGATAGGAGAGGTCCTGTCTTGTGTGTCCCTGCTGGTTACACTGGGGGAGAGCAGCGGCTGTATTTCCAGCTGATAATCGGGACGATAGGAAGATTGGAGACTATGAGGCTATACACCGCACAACTGGAGCTAAGCTCCAAGCAGCAAGGAATGTGTCCCATTCCTACTGTGGTTGGTGTCTAGTTGCATTTTTCCTATTGTCTCTATCAGCATTGAAAGCCCCTTGTTCCTCAGGTTTCCCTGCCAGAATTCCTGCCCATTTCCTTCCTGGGTTGCTGATGCAGGGCAGTGGATGACGTCACAAGGGCCGTGCCTAGCAGGGGAAGCAGCATCTTGCTGTTTTTTTTTTGTTTTTGTGGGGATCCAAGGGTCGATCTCCACCTTTTATACTTCAAAGTTGTCTTATCTTGTATGTTCCTGTTGTTGCAGTGCCCTAGTTAAATTGTTTGCAGTGCCCAATCATTTTAGAGTGCAGTGTTATGTGTGTTGTGTGGCTCACCCTTCCATTATCCCAAGTTCATGCCCTTCCCCATTGACAAAGGGAGGAAAGTCCCTCTGCCCATCAGAACTGTGGTTGGGAGGAGGGGGGTATGGAAAGCCCTGTACATGTTGCTCTGTGTGGGCAGTAATAAATACATATATTTTTATAACTACCTGTCCTAGTCTTCTGTATGGCCTGGAGTGCTGAGATTCTTATACCTGTGTTGGGTGGAGTTAAAGATCTCAGCTAAAATCTGTGACATAACCACAACATATTTTATTTGAGGAGAAACTGTAATTTCATTCCATAATTATGTAGGAAAATGGAAACTAGGTAAAGTATAAGAAAAGTGTTTAATAGTTTATGATAGAAACATAAACTTGCAGATTCAGATGTTTATGATAGGCCTATGTTACATTTGTAGTCTAAATGTTTACAGAACAGAACTCCTTTTCGTATACGTCCGTATCCATTGCTATTTCATCTCCTACCCATCCAAAACTTGTTTTTTGAGATCTTTCTTTTTCCCAGCAATTCAACACTTTTTTGATGGGTGATAATCCCCATGTCCCTTTAGATGAATCCAACAATTGGCCACCAGCTGTTTCCTTCCTGACAAAGACTCACTGGGGCACAGAAAATACACTGGGGTAATTGCAAATGAGGCACACCTGGAAACAATAGATAGCACGTGAGGAAACACACTAAGGACATCTACTGGACAACACAAATAACACACCACACTAAGACACATTCATGACAATATCAGCGCTTGAATGTCTTATGGGGGTCCCAAAGTTGTGTCGGTGGGGGGCGTACTTGCCAATGTTGAGACTTCTTGGGGTGGCATAGTGGCACAGCGGTGCCTCCCGGCAAGAAGGTCCTGGGTTCGAACCATCCTAGGTCCTTTCTGTGTGGAGTTTGCATGTTCTCGTCGTGTTTGTGTGGGTTTTGTGCCGGGCGCTCCGGTTTCCTCCAGAGCAAAAGACGTGTACGTTATGGGTTAATGTCGATGTGCGGTTGGGGTGGATCTTCCGGATCATGAGAGGACGCTGGTGTTTATGTTGCCGCTTCTCAAGTCAATTGCCTCACTATGTGACTATGTGTGTGCGTAAAGTGACCTTGGGTCCCTTGAAAGGCGTTATATAAATTAAAGCCATTATTCTTAATTGGCCTACATTTTCCAAACCCAAGTAGGGGGTCTGAGTTTCAGAGACTTTGTTTTCTGCTCTCTGGTGACTTTCTAAGTATGAAAATCGCTAAATAATATGCTGACTACGCACAGCAGATCGAAGCACTGGCAGACCGGTTACAGATCTATTGTAGATCTGTAACTTGTTAAATATGCTTGTATGTCACACCTACCTTTCATCATTATTATTACAACTATAAAATACATGGGGCTCCCCAAAACTATTGTTTTCTTTCTTATGGGGGTCCCTTGTCCTTTACGGGGGTCCCAACCCCCCCTAGCCCCACTTCAAGTATGAGCACTGATAATACTCAACATCTTTCCTGCTATGAACTATTTGTCAGCTCTTTATTGAAAGGTTTGGTTGAAAAATGACAACTGGATACCTGGCATGTAAAGGTGGGAAAGCTCATGTCTCAGATGCATGAACCTTATCATCAGGCCAGATGTCAGGTAGGTGGAGTTAGTTAGGTGATTCTATGTTAAATCTAAACTTAAGTTGCTATAAGTTGTTATATCCTGGCTACTACCCCACTGATGGTAAACATGTATGTCTATGTTAGGTGTCTATCTAGTTTTCATATTAAATATTTCTGAATGTCACCCTCTGCATTTAAGTCAAAACGAATTAATTAGTGGTATGCTTGTGGCCAACTGGTTTTTGTCCATTACACATTGATAAAATGTGACCAGGTACATGCTCTGTATTCTGAAATATAATTCTAATTTCAAAATTAGAAGCTTGCAGTTTGGTGTCACCCATGTTGTTGCCATTGATGGCTTTAGCCAAAAAAATAAATTGACACTCCACAATGCCCATTAAGAACAATCTAACAATTTACGAACAGGCGTACAGGTAAATAAACCTTTTTTTTTCATCCTCCACAGCATTTCTGTAATTTATCAACCTGTCAATGGTAAATAAGATAGTTTTAGTCAACTTTTGTTTTTGTTATCGTCATCAGATGCAGACTGAATACTTCTAGTCTTTCCCCACATTTTTGTACTAGGAATGCTACGTGCAGTCATGACTAGAATGAAACTTACGCTTGCCCAGTTCTTCACAAATTTAAGAATTTATTCTCCAGCATTGAGGGTGGACTCCCTCTAAATATTTGCAGATAGACATCATGTGCAGCAGTGTTGCATGAGGGAGAGTTTAAATACACAACACTTGCTTTTCCATGTATTGGCGATTTACTCCTGACTCAGTTCTCTCCCAGAGTATACAGGACCAGGTCAGATGGAGGTCTTCGTAACACTGTTCATGCAGTTGTTAGAGCATAGATACAACCAAGAGAACATAGATACAACTAGTAAACTATCTCACTGTATTACCCTTGTAAAATGATTTCCTAGCAAAATCTTAAAATCCCAAATAAGAACAAAAATATAAAATACACAACATAGTACACTGGTATGTGAAAACTTAAAATAGCAAGACTGTTGTGACTGTTTTGGCTTCCATTGTCCACCTGCGTGAAGGATGAGCCTGTAAATGCAATTGCAGCTGACAAATGGAGATTACCCGCTGGCGTACTCCCAATAATCGCTTGGCTGTTCCTCTCCCGACTATATCCGCATTTGGGACAGCTTTGCCGTACGGACAGATATGTTCCACGCACTGTTTTCTTCACCACACAGCTGCAGGTGTAGACAGGACAGTCTTGAAAAAGACTTAGCAGACAGTCCTCGTACACAAGGTACTTAGTGATGTCTTTGGTGGTGTACTCAGGTGCAGCACTGTATAGGGACAAGCATGAAATGAGATATGTCAGTACAGAATGTACAGTGTCTTTACATTTTTCTGATCATTACTGTAACTCACATGACCCCATAAAGTTGTTACAGTTTGACGGTGAGTGAGTGAGTGAATAATTTAATGTAGGGTATCTGTTAGGAAAAAGAGACAGAAAACCCCACTTTTGTGTATTTTTGGGCACATTTAGCTGATTACTAGGACCCACATACTTGGTAATGGTTGAGTCGCTCAAGCAGGAACCACCTGGCCTGTAAAACGAGTCTTGACGGTTTAGTGACTCATCTTCTTCTGTCTTCCACAGAAGAAAAACTAAGACATGCCCTCTTCACAGGTGGGGAGCCTCCTCTGATTGGAGTTGACGACAATCGGCTGATTCAGTAGCCGCTCCCTTTTCCTTAGTCAAGGGTTTCACCTGGAGACCTACATTACACATAACATACAATAATTAGTCAAGACATTATGATATGCAGAGTTAGGTCAGATGACCTTGAAATGTAGTCAGTCACTGAATACAATTACCCTTACAAAAACATTCTGGCATAACGTCTACATATGCACTGTTTATTTTTTTCAAGTCTTTCTTGCTGATGTTTTTATTCAAAGGCCACAACCCTGACGATATGGATGAAACATAGACATGTACACAACTCTTGCAAAGATGGCTACACACCTGTGCTTCTTCTTAATTTCCCCAGAGTTCCCAATGACAGCTGGGTACCCACAGTCTCCACACGCTTTTTGATATGACACTGAATACCTACAGTATATCTGATGAAGTGGACACACCAGCAGGGCTCTGTAAAGACAAAAAATGCATTATATTTTTAGTTAGCGATAGTATAGCCTTCAATGGCTATTGACTGTAGTATCAATTTAATCAAGAACACTATTCAGAGCACCACTGCACACACACTGCTGTTGTTACAATGTCTATTCCTTCAACCTTACTTTACATTATAAATTGTCAGGACGGTGTATGGCTTCAATTGTTGCTTTTTTGCAAATCCCATTGATACTTACATTAAATTACTGAAGCAGTCTTCAGAAAAATGTGCACTGCATGCCCGGAGTTTCGAGGACAGTGCTGATGGAGTGTCCCTGTCTTTATAAATAAAAGATAACCATTTGTTGCACAGTTCCAGGTCAGTGGGCAAACAGTAGTGACCTTTCACCACTTGCTGTCTCACACCCGAAATGCAACAGCTTGACATTTTATACAGTTAGTTACAACATGTGTTTCATTAGCTAATTGTCAATGTTATAGTGGTATGCTAATGAAGGGAGGTGCCTGGTCCTGTAAGAGGAGATACAGGGCCTAGTTATGTCACAAGGCCCTTCTGTTCAAACTTGCGCTTGACAGAGAATCTTGCAGTTTCCAATGGAAAAGAGAAAATACACAGGCAAGACATCCATGCATGTTTTAACCACACTAGGTGGTGTAGAGAAGTAAGGTGGACTCCATAGACTAATGAAAACCAGAAAAAGTAACAAAATCGTGGCACTAGGTCTTTAAGGAGTACACTCCTGCCAGGCTAAAAGTGGCCTGTGAGCTGCTAGTAGTGCCCAGTGCCAGGGCTAAACCTTTAGTCACTATGCTGCACATCTCTGGACCAGACTCCCTGTCAATCTTAAAAGTAGCCTAACCTACTCACTGAGTAAGTGCGTTGAACAAATTAAAGATTGGATGTGCCAGAATTTTCTCCAATTAAACAAAGACAAAACGGAAGTAACTGTTTTTGGAGCCAAGGAAGAATGACTAAAATGTCAGTGCTCAGCTTCAATCAGTAATGTTAAAAACCACAAATCAAGCTTATTTATCATTTATTAACGGTGTCTTCACAGGTCTCCCTAAAACATCAATCAGACAGCTGCAGTTTATTCAGACTTAGCTCGAGTCACTAAGACCAAGAAAGTGGATCATATCACTCCAGTTCTCAGATCTTTAATCTGGCTTCCTATATTAAAGATTTTATTTAAAAATACTACTGTTGGTTTATAAAGCACTGAACGGTTTAGAGCCAAAATATATTTCTGATCTTCTGCCACGTTATGAACCATCCAGACCTCTCAGGTCATCTGGGACACGTCTGCTTTCTGTCCCCAGAGTCAAAACTAAACATGGAGAAGCAGCGTTCAGTTTTTATGCTCCACATATCTGGAGCAAACCCCCAGAAAACTGCAGGTCTGCTGCAACTCTCAGTTCTTTTAAATCAAGGCTGAAGACTTTTCTGTTTGCTGCCTTTTACTAAACCAAATTTGCAGCTTTTCATTAATTTCTTGCACTGCACTGTAACTTTTATTACTTGATTTTATGCATTCTATGCTATACTAATACTAAATAAACTTGCCTTGCCTTGCCTAACCCTCAAAACTTTTGAATCAGGACTCAAAACCACACTTTATGTTTATGGAGGCTTTTAGTTAAGTTATTTGAGTTCTTTATAAAGTGTTCTAAAATCTAAAATCTAAAATCTAGTTTTAATTGACACCACTGTTTATTTATTCATTGTTCTTAGAAATCAATTGTCTTTTCTTATAAATAGTCTATTTATGTATCAACTGCCTCTCTTTCATAAACTGTCTTTTAATCTTTGTTAAGCACCTTGGGGGAGAAGATGACAGCCTCCACGCGGCCTCCTCTGCAAGTACTGAGAAATGGTGCAAGACCAGCTCAGGAAACTAATGTCGCCCACCAATCGTCACGCTGGCAGGCCAGGGCGCAAGAGGCCAGGGGGACGCAAGCTCACATCTGGGCGGGCATCCATCCCGACTGTCGAGCGTCAGGGTCTGTCAGTGCTCCAGCTGAATGTTGAAGGCCTAACCACTGCCAAACTGGACATCATAAGCCACCTTGCTGACTCTCACAAGGTCGCAGTCATCCTCCTCCAGGAGACCCACTGTGGCAATGGAGACATCCTCAAGCTGCCTGGGTTCCACCTCGCTGGCTCCATCTTCAGCAGGCAGCATGGAATGGCAACCTTTGTGAGGTCTGACCTCAGCCACTGGCCAATCCCCACCGGGCCCCAGCGTCGAGTGGCTGTCCACGAGGATACAAGCAACAACGGTTGTCAACGTATACAAGCCCCCACCATCCGCACTGTCGACATCAGCCCTCCCACTTGCCCCGGCACCCGCCATCTACGCCGGGGACTTCAACTGTCAGCACACTGAGTGGGGATACTCCCATACGACACCTGACAGAGAGACGCTGAGCGAGTGGGCCTCCAATGCCAATGCCCAGCTTCTGTTTGACCCCAAAGAGCCACCAAGCTTCTACTCCTCCAGATGGGACACCTTCACCAATCCAGACCTCGCCTTTGCTGTGTGTCGCAGTGACGACACCATGTCAGAAAGAAGGGTTATTGACAGGTTCCCTCGTTCACACCACCGACCATCTGTCATCAGAATTCCATCACTGGTGTAGCTGGTCACGGGGAAACCTGTCAGACGATGGAACTTCAGGAAGGCTAACTGGCAGGCATTTACAGCAGAGACGGAGAAAACATCTGCTGGTCTTCCAGACCTAGACACCTCTGATGTAGACACCGCCTATGCAGCCTACTGCGAGGTACTGACGGGGGCAGCAAAAAAGACCATCCCGCGAGGCTACACTGCGAACTACATCCCAGGTTGGGACGAAGAGTGTAACCACCTCCTGCAAGCCCACCAGCAGGCTGGATCAAGGGTAGCAGTGGATGCGACAGCAACGGCACTTATTGAGAAGCTGGACTCCACCCGTAGGGCGAGATGGACAGAGGTCGTCGAGTCAATCGACTTCACCCATTCCAGTCGTAAGGCATGGCAGACCCTCAACCAGCTGACAGGCAGAAACACATCACCCCTCAAGTGCCCAGTAACAGCAGACGCCATCGCTGCCCAGCTCCTGAAAAATGGCTGCTTCCCAGGTGCAGACAAAGACCTCGCCCGCTTGACATCGTGCAAGGTATCGGCTCTCTCCAGGGCGGCCAGTGTCAACACCAACTTATCAGGAGACTTCACAACAACTGAGCTCAGGGCAGCCATCTCCAAACTGAAGCCAGGCAAGGCACCAGGCCAAGACAACATCCACTCTGAATTTGCCATCCATCAGAGTGAATCTACATCTACCTGGCTGTGCGCTTTCATCTCTACGTGCCTCCGGAGGTCCAAGCTCCCAAGAGCATGGCGACGGGCTACTGTCATAGCCCTGTTGAAACCCAACAAACCTGCGGAAGACCCCAAGGCCTACAGACCAGTCTCGCTCCCCTGCGTTCCTTTTAAGATCTTGGAAAGGATGATCCACAGCCGCATTGAGTCTGTGGTGGACCCACAGCTCCCAAGGGAACAGGCTGGCTTCAGGCGGGGCAGGTCAACAGTGGACCAGGTTACCCTGCTCACACAAGATCTTGAGGACAGCTTCCAGGCCAAAGAGAAAGCTGGAGTAGTTCTACTGGACCTGACTGCCGCCTATGACACCGTCTGGCACTGCGGACTCCACCTGAAGCTGCTAAGAACCATCCCAGACCGGCACCTGGTTAACTTCATCATGGAGATGCTGTCAAACCGCAGCTTCATCCTTCAAACCAGTGATGGCCAGCACAGCAGACTCAGAAGGCTGAGAAACGGGGTCCCGCAAAGTTCAGTCCTATCACCTATGCTCTTCAACATATACATCTACAACCTACCAGAAACAACATCCAGAAGGTACGGGTATGCGGATGATCTAGCCATCATGCTGAACCGTCCAACATGGAAGGCGGTGGCCCATATCCTGAACCAGGGCATCTTGGCTGCCTACCTCCACAGGTGGTGGCTGCAGCTCAGCAATGGGAAAACAGTGTCAGCAGCATTCCATCTCAACAACAGAGAAGCGAAAAGGGAGTTGGAGATCTCCGTGAACAACAAGCGCCTGGAGTTCCAGCAGGCCCCAAAGTACCTTGGCGTATGTCTGGACAGGACACTGTCCTTCAGGCAACATCTGGAGGAAGTGAGGGCCAAAGCAACATCAAGGGTCTCACTCATCCGTCGCCTTGCTGGTACGACATGGGGTGCCTCTGCCAAGGTATTACGTATCTCCACACAAGCCCTGGTCTTCTCTACAGCCGAGTACTGTGCCCCAGCCTGGTGCAGAAGCCAGCATGCCA
>OMKK01067576.1:0-10754 GCA_900302305.1 Polymixia japonica
CTACCCAGTGTGGGCAGAAATGTTGGGCTGGGGTATCTCACTGGTCTCCATTGTGTGGATCCCCCTAGGAGCCATTCAAGAGATCTACATAAACAAAGGCTCATTTCTTCAGGTGAGTATAAGAACTGAAACCCCTAGGACAACAACCCTTTAACTTACAATATCTTTTATTGCACTTAAGCATTCATTAAATTGCTGGTCCCAGAGATTGTTTGTTCTGAAATGTTGTCCTCTATAACCCTCAGAGAATCAAAACAGCATTGACTCCTACAATAGACTTAGATGCCAACGATCATCTGCCAGAGAAACAGAAAACAAATAACCCAGAATCTGAAGCCTTGTTTACCTCAGTTGCATGACAAGGGATGAGTCATTCTGTGTAGTGTGTGTGTGTGCGTACAGGTATAGATATGGTACTTGTCATTTTTGTAAATGGCCTTATTATTTACTCTATTGTCTTTAAGTTACTATCAGATAATGTAAAGTTGTCCTGTTTGTTCTTCCTGTTTAACAGATGTAAAAGTTCCCCTATTTTTAATAGTGAGCTCAATGTACACTTGAAGTATATTGCATACAGTATTGTGTGCAACAATACTTTGCCCTGACTCAAGGCCCTTTGGTTGACTTCGACAAAATAGAAATGTCCCCTGGACCTTGTACATATACTTAAATGAAATTTTCTTTTATACGATTTTTGTCACCTAAGTCAACAGTCCATTTAATTGACAAAAGTGTTAAATTAATTCCCCACATTAATGTCTCATAGATTAACAGCATTATCATGCAAAAAAACCCCTATTTTTTCAAAGACCAAAATATATAAGCTAAAACTCTTTTGATACCATAAAGGGACTTTAAATTGTTCTGGTAATACAGAAAAAAAGGATTAAAAAGCAAATCCACACCTCTGGCTCAGTGGACTTGCTCCACATGCTTATTTGTGTTTTAGGAGTTCCTATGTTTTGAGAATTTCCAGTGACTGTACATATTCACAAGATGCACAACCCTCAACACTCATCTGCAGAGTGTTCATAATGTTACTATTGACAATGCAGGCATAGCAACACTGTCAACAAGTTAGATATTAAGCATGGATTGCTGTTGATTATTAATCTTTTGGAAACCTCCTAAAATGTAGTGTTATTTAACCAAATAAATTAAAACGGACAGGTTTGTTTATTCTATCAGAGAAAAGGCATGGATTCTTTTCATGCAGTCCTGACACTCCCCATACATACCTATAGCTGGAGGTCTTAGCTGATTCTTTGAGCCATTTCCAAGTCCTTGATGGCTTTTTAAAAGGCTGAAAATTAGTAACATATGCAAGGTCTTATTTGAATAAGACCCAAAGAAACAATTAGTCAACTAATCAAATACGATGATGCAGCCCTACCTTAATGTATGTTTGTCTCATTCCCAACTTAATTCTAAATTTGTTTGACTTTATAGGTCATTGTACAATCATGTTCTCTCCCCTTTCCACTTAAAACATAAAGGGAGATCAATCTGTCTTCATATATAGAATCTAACACTAGTAAAATAAGATCAACCTGTTATAAACTGCAGTCAGATCACCAAGTTAACATCGCCCCCTTGTGGATGATGTTGACGTTGTCTTACATTCTTTTGACATCCATTATTGAGCAGTGGGTGAGTGGATTTTGTCAAATCGCATTTTGATATGGAATGCATTAATATGCTTCTCCATGAAAGACATTCATGTCTTCATTATCTCTATTGCATTAGACAATTCACCAAGATTTTGCGAGATTATAAGTGGTGCCTTTGATCCACTACTAGGAAACTGAATTAGGATAATGAGGGTAGATAGTGTTTGGGAAGCCGAAACCTACCCACCCTGGTAATTTTCCATTGAGGTGCTTTTCACAAGCTAGTGACCCAGAGCCTACAATTCAACACTGCATCCATATCTAACACTCTTAGCATAGAAGGGAGGAATAGGGTGACTCACACGGAAACAGAAGACATTATTTATTTTGCCTGTGTTTTAACTTTGACATGGTGTAGTACTATTAAATACCTTTAAATGATGGAGCTTCCTAGTCTGTTAAGGGTGGAAGATAGAGATACAGTCAGTGTTGCTTGTTCTTCACGGAGAAAGACCTACTGTGTTGTGATGGGAATTATTTGGGAAGTTTGGTCATGTGAAACCACAGAACAGACACAGACTATGTTAAAGGTGCTATCTGTAATATATTTAAGTCAAATAAAAAGTTGAATTACCACATTGTATAGTAAGATATAGTATAATGGTGGTTGTCTGAAAGCGTCCCCTCTTTCTCTATTTTGGTTGTGCCTCAGTGGTGCTCTCTATTTCAGTTTTTTGTTTTGACGGCCCATCAGACAGATCCTCCCCTCAGCCTGCACAAACAGGAAACGCTGTTCTTCTTGTTTTGGTTTGCCAGTGTAGTTCACCTCACCAAGCTAGTGCCAATCTTACTGATAGCACCTTTAAGTAGTTGTATTAGCCACGAGTTTCTGGCTTCATTGGAACTAATTAGCGCAAGACATTGTTGGGCCTGTTCAGACTTTGTGTTTTGTATCCAGGTATATCCAGTTTGTGACTAGAACCAGTTGAGACAGATTGCAGTTCACACCTGGCATTAGAATGCATCTCAAATGAGTGACAACTTGCGCATATAACAAACAGGCACAGTACCAAGAGTGCGAAAGCAGGCAAATAAAATAAAAAACAGTCAACAGTTAAATGATCAACATTAAGAAAAAACAGTATATAACAAATATTGTCAAAGGAGTGCCATGTGTGCTTTTATGCAGTACCTGTCTCGCCTCTCTTACTCTTCCGATCCACACTCAACAAATTGTTTTACAAGTTTGTATGAGGAAATAAACAAAGAAAACTGTCAAATATACTTCTGATTGTGTTTGAATCGTGAGTGGGGCCTAATGTCTCCGTTAGAATATTGTACAAATGCAATCTACAGTCTGTTCTATCCACACTGATCCATCCCGCGCCGTCTCCTGTTTTATTGTGGATGCAGAGTATGGATATGGAGATGTACAAGGTTTAGCTTGTAATTATTTTTGTGTACATGCGCTAACGCAGATGGCGCAGTTGACTAGGCAGTCCTTCAATGCGGTCAGGGATGCATCTGTGTTCACAATACACTACACATGTGGGCAAACGCGTCCCCGACCATCTCCGAATGTGGCTTGAGTGATCGGATCCCAATGCGTCCTCAAAACGCTTTCGGTGCGTTCACACCTGTATTTAGAGCTGTCCACTTGTGATCGGACCACCCAGGATGCATTTTAATGCCTTTTAAGTCTGAACAGCCCCTCACTTGATCTGACTAACTTGACCTGATATGCCTGTGGCCAGCACTGCCCCCTTAGTGCTGAGTGGTTGAGTGGTTTCAACTTCTGTTTCCGTTAAGAGTGGGAGAATAGGGAAAGTCAATGTTGGAACTGTAGGCCTTGGGTAACGAGTGTAAAAAAAAAAAAGTTAATGGAATATTAACAGAACTTGAAAAAAAATGGTGGTGTAAGGCTTTGTAATACAAAATGTGTGTACAGTGGCACGTCTGGTTGGAGTTATTGTGTGACTTGCCCAGGTACAATTTTTGCCCCTATGTCTCTCTAGGTGGCTTATTAAACAAGAGATGAGTTACTGGCAGTGCCTTTTGTCACCAGCACTAAAAAACCTGCACTGAAAAGAAATGCTCAAATAAATGAATATGATTTGAGAATGCTACAAACAATAATTAAAGCTAGGTTAAGATTTTCTTAAGGGATAATTCCGGCCATGTTCGACTTGGACCTCATTTTCCTATTTTTTCCGACCACACCTTTCATCTCTGACAATCATTTGTTTCATTACAGCAGTACTTGGTCTCAGTTAGAATATCACATAACAATAGCAATATCTTCACCATTGCTTCAACACTTTTTCTTTTTGGTGGCGGCTGGTATTCATGCACCGGGAGAATGGCTAAGATAGCATCAAAACTGTATGAGACGGGCATGTCTTGAGACCTTTTATAATAACATCTATTTATTTATAGATGTGTATCATTGCAGGATGAGCGTCACCATTTTGAAAATACCATGTTTTGTGTGATTTTTGGGATCAGTTTTTTGAGTGATTGCTCAGCAGGATTGTATTGGAGACTAGTGATTCCAGACCACTGAGACCCTAAGTACCACTATAACGAAGAAATCGATTACATTTTGGTCGATACATGTTTTGTTCAGTGTTTTTGATCAGTATGATCAGAAAAGATAGAAAAATGAGGTCCAGGTCAAAAATTGACAGAATTATCCTTTAATAATTTGTATTTTTCAACAACTGTTGTCTGGTGCAAACCTTGTCATTCCAGTTCAGGAGATTTTTCTATTAGTATTTGAACTGAATGTTTACATGGTTCCTGTTTACAATCCTTCACATGTGCTATAATTTAAATGTATTATTTGTCAATCTCAATATAAGGTCCTTTTTAAGATAATATAAGATTTTCACCCAACAGCAGCTGTATGTTATAAATCTTCATGTCAACCACCTCAAGTGCCCTGCATCAGAAATATTTATTTTAGATAATAAATATATAATGTGACAACCCAAAATGTTATTTGAGTCAAGAGAATGCACACTATAAATGTTGTGATACGCTAAATTTTTGAAAACCCTTTTTTTTTTTTTTAAAGTGAATTAAGTTAATAATAAAGTTTGAATTTCCAAGGATGATTTAGAATGTTAAACAGAATAATTGTCTTGTCTGTAGATAAGTATATCAATAATCAACATTTTGATGTGAAACAAGGATAAATTCTACTGGACTTTTAAATTGTTATGCTAATTTTGTTTCAGGAAATGTATTGTGGTGTTTTTGTTGTAAGAAATTACACAGATTGTGGCATTTATAAAATGTAATTATAGTCTGAAATATTCACTCATAAGATGATCATGCATATTTTGTTACTCTATGCAACTGTATACATTTCTATTTTAATTGTATGCTATGTTACCGCAAGTTGGGAACCACATTAAAACTACAGTGTCTTTACATTTACATGCTAACCAATGAATCTGCCAACTAGATTATTAAATGCAGTAGCCCATCTGTAAGGCTATAGGACTTACTGTAAACGGCCATTGAAAGCATTATGCTGTATTTGATAATTACTTTATTTTGCTCTTTTTTCTAATTATACAACTCAGTAAGATTATTCTTCTTCGTGTCTTGACTTCAGCCTAAATGCTTTAGATGCTTTATTAGATTTATATGCACACGTTTTCTAAGAATGAAACAATTACAACAATTAACTTATATTCTAAATTGACCTAATTGTTAAATAATAGATGATTTGAAGTTGTTTGTATTTTTCTGCACTCACAATTTCTTATATTATATTTGTTATATATTCTTATAACAAAAAACACATTTCATTTTTTGTGCTGGTGTCAACAAACATCATGGCAACGAGTGTTCTCTGGGAAAACACCACTAGGTGGCAGCGTTGCGCAGTTGAACAGGGAAGTCTTATGCACGACAATGTTTTCTTCCATCCAATCCAAAATTCGCTTTCTCCATTTCTTCTGTCACAAATGGTGTTGTCGATCGTTGTATATTAAAAGAAAAGTAATATTTGAACAAGCTATGAAATCAACAGTTAATATGTGTATGCTCATGTGCACTAGGGTACCATGAATAACTAGCTATAGTTGTAGTAAATTATAATTTATAACTACGCGGTCATTACAGATGAATTGATACGTGTGTAAAAACACCATTCTGTGATTATGAATGAGTGCTGTCAGCGTTACTTGCTGCACTCGGCCTCATCGACGTCGTTCCCATAACCAAAGTAAAAAAAAAAAACATCCCAAGTATTGATACACTATTTAGCAATTATAATTCATAACTTTCCCAAATGCATTAAAAAATATATCTTCCAGCAGGCCTAGATGCTTTTGAGAAACCAAGGCACTCAAGAGGGCCGAGCCAGACAGGTTTGAAAGCGATGCTGTTCGAGTTAATTGGACACTTGAGTTGCGTTGTGCAGTTCCCCAATAGAGACTGTATTATAATCAATACTCTCTTCCTGCCACTCCTATGACTGAATGTATCATGGCCACTAAATTACCACTGGAAGCTGTGTTAAATCAATAGCCACAGACTCGCAGCCCAGGGAGCAGTAAACGAATGATGGCAGGGTGGTAGCGTGTATGCGAGCCTGAGGGGAAGGTTGGTCACTGTCATGAATGAACTTGAATGAACATGAACTTTTGTCATGAATGTCTAACGACATGTATTCGAGCCAGATTAATACGACAGAGAACCGCAGGCAGGTCTCATGTAGGAGACCTGATCTGACCTTCCTATGCGTAACAGATGGGTGGTGAGGTGGAGCAGGGTAGGTAAGTCATTTGAAAAAGAAGACCCGTCACATTAGTCAATCTGGTCATCACTGTTCCGCTGGCTATGCTTATATGTCCTTCATTGCTTGTGGTAGATAAGTTCAGAAAATGTTCTTACGTCTTTCCCTAGCTAAGACCATAGGTAAAATATGTGTATGTTTGCCAACAAAGACTACATTAAGAAAGCGTTTACTCAAATGTTTAACATGAACTCTACAGAGACACCCATATATGTATTCCTACAATCCACTGGTCTTATAAATAGAATATATCACAGCAAATCAAAAATGAAAAAATCTAATTCTTTTAATCTGTCTGACTAATTTGACTTTGATGAAGCCCTATTTGATTCCATCATCATGGATGCAGTGGATCAAATGGACACCTGGATGTGATGAAATATTCCCTGGATGCCACTGACAGTGCACTGTTACTGACAGTATGCTATTAACAATGCCCATGAAGCTAGTCGTATAGTGCAGGATGTTGCTGACATCCCAATGTCCAGGATATCAGGCAGCGTTATCCAGCCTGCCATCAGCAAGGACCAAGACATTGGTCACAAGTGGACAGCTCTTTGGCTATTGTCTGCCAAAATATGGCTTCCCCACGTTTCTCAGGTGACAGTCAGAGGTAAAATTTCAACTGAGGGCAACAGCAGAGGTCAAACAGACGGAGGGAACCTAACCTTCAGACACATTTGGCACACATTGAGCTAGTTTGGTGGAATCTCAGGATGATCGAGTTTGTGCCCCTTTAACAGCCAGGGAATCCATAAAGTAATCATATTTAAAATACTACTTTTAGGTGTGTGCATGTGTGTGCATTTTTGTATGTATGTGTGTGTGTGTGTGTTTGAGAGAGAGGGCAGAAATAATTACTCAAAAAAGCAGTTAATCAATGTGGTTGACACACCCATCCCTGCTGTTACTCATGGGTGTGATGCTGGAAATAATATGAGCCCCTAAGTACTAGGTCCATAAAGAGAGGAGAATGCTCCCGTCATCATGTTATGATGGAGCAGCCTTCTACCTCTCATCTGGGGATATCATAGCAGTCACCACAGCCAACACTGAGACAGGTATGAACACTGCAGACTGCTATCAAAACAGTTTTTCAAGCCTCTTTAGGTCACAACACTGGTTGTGAAGAGCGTCTCAGTCCATTGGATTTACGCCCATATACTGATGTGTTGAGGAGAAATGGTGGTTTAAAAACGTAATGACTACTCCGGTGCCTGGCTAAAAAGGTGATTATTATAGTCTATTATAGTCTATTGTAGTTATGGTTATAGTTTATTATAGTTCTTGAGCCAGATACTAACCCCTACCTGCTTCAGGGGCGCCACACAAAGTTGCTGATGCTGCGAAGTACATCAAGTACATCAAAGTTGGGAAAAAATAAAAACAAAACAAAATAATTTATAAATATATATATACATTTTATATAACATATATATTGCTGCATGGACTTCCTGTTTGGAAAACATTGGAAAGGTTCTTGAGTTGATTGTATCAAATCGAATTGTCTGAAGGATAAACATTTTGAACTGTAATGTATAATTAGTAATTATAATTAGCATACACTTTATATTGTACATTAATGATTTAAGACAAGCCTACTAAATTGATTCCTCTTGCAACCAGGATCAAAACAAGGACAGTGTAGCATATCAAAAATTGGCATTGCATTAAAATGAATTGTATTGAATTACATCAAATCAAACCTGAATCAAAACAATTGTGCAGCTGCTCAAATAAATCTATTTATCTTTTGTAGACCTTAAAGATTTTCTCCCCCAGAGAAAAGGGGCAGATATGATTAAGCAAAGACGGCACACACACATATTTATTAAGCACAATAAATCAAAGACAGCTAAAATTAGTTAAATGCATGTTAGCTGGCTGCCAGGGATGTACAAACAATCTCTAGGAGTAGAAAAATAAGTATTTTGCCTGGTGTTCTGCATGCATGTATGTTTGTTTGTAAACGTATACATATGTTGTGTGTGTGTGTGTGTGTGTGTGTGTGTAAGCGAACGCATGTGCCTGTCTGTGCCTGTTTGTGTCTGTCTCTTTTTCTCTTTATATTAAAGCGGCTACAGACAAGATTGGGAGATTGTGATTTTGGTGACCTCTTGGGTTTCCTAGTGATATTATTTTTTACATCGCTGTCACAAAGACAACCAAGCTGCTTTTTTTTTTTTTTTTTCAAAGCTGAGCAACTACACAGTTGCATTTGTTTACAAAGGTCAGTGAAAAAAGAAGCAAGACCGTCGAAAAAAGAGGAATAAATGTGTTCACACACTTCCCTTGTGCAGTACGACTCTCCCACGATTTTCATGGGAGATCATACCCAGTGACACACAAAATTGCATAGTTAACACAAGGTTTCCGGGGAACCAATCTTAGAAGCAATGGTTTCATTCTTCCATAGCTATTACAATATACAATCAGAATGTATTTTTACAATGATATGTTAAAGAAAAGATCCTGTCTGTGGTGGCTTTAATTAATATATGGAATATATTGGAACTTTATTGATATCTGTATAACCTAATCTGCATTTTACTACTAAGTTAAGTTCCTTGTGTTTGCTGACTTGCATAAAACAAATTTTCACTTTGTAGGAAGCTATCTAGGGAACTCCAGTCTTGCCCATTCAATGTGAATGCACTGCATACATCACGAGTTGTTTGTACCCCAGCTGTAGTGTTCTGGATGGGTTTATTCTGCATTATGTGGTTTGTTTATGTGCTGTCTATGTGCATTTTGCTGGATTATTTGGGGAGAAGTTTTGCATTTTGGAGGTGTGCAGAATCAGTTACCCAGAGAGAGAGATATTGCAATGTGATTAGCTGAGGAAACATCTAAAACAAAGATTGTCCACCAGAGTTTTGTATTTACAAAGCAGAGGAGGAAGAATTAAGCTGCTGATGGTTTGAAACCTTGTGGTTTTGAATTCATTAAACCTCCATCATATGCTCAGCCTATTGATATGATCACCATGGTAATCCTTCTATTTTATGCACACAGCTTTTTATCCAGTCTATCTGAATAAGCATATTTGTTTATTTATGTTTTCCATTTCAACCTATTAAAATGCTAATGAGTAAATCGTGCCAGCTATTCATATGCAGATAAAAGCTTTGGAGGCTTGGATTTTACAGTACACTACTGCTACACTCTCCCTTGTTTAATGAGGATTTTGTGGAGCTTGCTTTAAGGCTGTTAGGAATGTGCATACGTAACACGTCTGTCCCAAAATAGAGCTCACCTCCCGCTGTGTAATGAGGCCACTCATCTCACGGCATCAGTTGGCCTTTCTCCAAAATATTGAATGTTTTTTATAGCTTTATCGGTCAAAGTCAAAGTCAAAGTGTTTATTAATCATGTGCACAATATAACACAGGGACATTCTGAACATTCATGGGACATGGCAAGCACCAACTATGTAGTAGGCACAGGGGAAAAAAAAATATATATATATATATATATATGCTAAATTGTTAAGTTATTTATATTAAGTTATTATATAGTGTCATTTCAAGAATCAGTAAGGATTGTTTGTTTGTACCTCCTCATGGCAATTTATCTTCACTATCCAAAGGTGTCCTCCGTGAAGGAAATCTGTCTTCAATGTATGACAGACATTTTGGACAAGTTTTAACTTAAGATCATTAAAGGTGCTATCAGTACGATCGGCACTCCAGCGTTAGTGAGGTGAACTACAATAACAAACCAAAACAAGAAGCACGGTGTTCCAGCTTGTGCAGGCTGAGGGGAGGCCATCAAAACAAAACAAAGACCAGAAAGTAGAGGGAAACAGCACCACTGAGGCACAATCTGAAGAGAGGGGAAACTTTCAGACAATCACCATTACACTATATCTTCGGATACAATGTGGTCGACATTTTCTTTTATTTGAACATATTACAAATAGTACCTTTAAGATTTCACTATATCTCATACATTTTGAGCTGAGTCAGTTGCTAATATCCATGTTTTACCGTTTTCTTGGTGGGTGGTGTTTTTCCTTATATATTTTGGTTTGAAAAAATTGCCTTCTAACTTACAGATGGAGAGACTTGGAAGATATGTGTTTAAAATTCCCCTGATCAAGCATGAGGGCTGTACTGGAGTGTGTCTGGAACCATGTGGTGCTGACCAGAGGCATATCTGACAGAATATGCATGAACTCCACAGCCCAGAACTGATGGGTTTCCAAATAACCTCAATGGAGTGTGGGTGTGTCACGGCCCCGGCCGTGCCTCCAGTTATTTCCCTTGTGTTTCCATGTGTTTCCCTTTTCCCCCGTGTCTCCTGTTTTCCCCTGTCTGTCTCTCTGTGTGTGT